>VYZU01070873.1:0-53870 GCA_013401355.1 Ceyx cyanopectus
GAATTTACCTCCCTACAATCAATGAGGTTTATATTCGTTTCCTAGTCACAGAATTCCACCACCTCCTATGTTCTTAGCTCAGTGAAATCTTTAATCACTTTTTTGCTCCTCTTCAGTTTTTCCTTTTGCCCCACTCAGAATATGCCACCCAATGAGAATGCTATTTAATTTCCTCAAGTGGGGGAAGGGACTGAACCTGGATCTCTTAGGGTACATTAGTGCCCTAGGTTACTGCAGAAGAACTGACACATGCTTCATCTTGTGCCTTAAAAGAAGATGGTGGCTACCACAAATTTATTTTTAGAGTGGTCAGCAATATTAAATGTATTCCAGAAATACCTACAGCCTTAAGCCCCTAACAAAAGAGTATACTTTCTTTGCAGATTTTGATTAGTGATGTTGATTAGATATGAACACAGAACTGAGCCAGTCTGGAGCTTGTACAGAAAAAAAAAAAAAGCAAAAAAAAAAAAAGCAAAAAAGCAAAGCAAGACTAGAAAGCTTTAGAACAAAAGATAAAAGTTCTTGTACCTTCAAGATCTGCTAGCAATTGAAGCAGAGATTCTCAGCACCTAAATGTTGAATATAGGCATCTAAATTCCACTTATGTTCCACCTAAGGTGTCTAAATGTCCTTTGTTTGGTCTGGCTCCAGATTCCTTTAGTTATATGACCAGGAAGGAAGAAAATCAATACTTCAGGTCCAAATGTGTCTGGAAATAGAGTTAATCCATTACATACACATTGTGTCATACTGAAACAATATAAGAATTCTTTTCTTACTTTGGAGATCTCAACAGCTGCAATATTTCAGCTCTCCTTTGCAGGCTTTTATCACAGTTTTAATGACGTGTAGTCGGTTTTGAAGTAAAAGTCTGTCAGTTTTCATGAAAAAAATTAGATTCTTGTCTTGCACCGCCAGATCAGCTTTAAAATAGGACTTAGTTCTCATTATCCTCTGAACAATATATTTTAAAGAAATTAATTGTAGTGATTCATGTTAACCTGATGTGACAACAGGCTCATTATCAAGAGTAGTATGCTAGTAGGCAAAGATGGATTATCAAAAAAAGGGCTCATGGGAAGGAAGTTTCAAAGATTAGCCTGTCTCCTGGGTAAAGGGCTTTCTCACCATAGTCAAGAACCTTTGGGAACACTCTGTTTCATTTGTACTTTTAATATAAAAGATGCCTTTCGTTTCTACAAAAGAGGCTGTAAATACCACAAGTGTAACTTCTTAAACCATTACTTTCTGAGAGGAGGTAAGCAAAGATGCTAATAGATGGCAACTCAGTAGGTAACTGCTTGCCTTCTGTGGTCTCAGCACTCTTAGCAACCACGATGCTCCTAAAGTGATAAAAGATTGATATTTCAGTTGAAAAATTCAAATTTTGATGAGATACATGGAAGATATTAGGAGAAAAGGAAGACAAAATAATTCGGTTTCTACTGCCTCTGGCTAGAGCTCTACCACCTAGACTTTCAGCATTTGCTGTGAGTTCTACTCCCCCAGACTTCAGCCTACTGAACTCCTAACCATTTGATTTGCACCAAATTCTGTCCTGCTGTATTTAGCAACTGTGTTGCCTCTGGCATTAGCACCCTGTTTCCTGGCTTCAGTCCTTTGTGGCAAAGCTCTCACATGTGACTCCTCCTTCAATGGAGGTGATCATCTGGGTGCTCTGGCCCTGTTCCTCAAGCTGCAGCACACCTCCCACCCCACACCCATCAGTCCTGGGCATCTGCCAAAGCAGCAGAGAGCAGAGACTGGAAATGGTTGTTTCTTAGGGAAAAAGACTACTACCCACTATCATCAGTGTCTGTGGACAGGAATAGCCACACAATTCCACCACCCTCAGCCAACCTTCGCCCGAACACTCATAGTCAAACTGAAGGCCGTGACCAGGCTCATTCACAGCTGGAGAGGGAAAGATGGATACCTCATAACTGCTGTGCATCCAGCCCTGCAATCTCTAGTAGAAATGCTTCTCTCGAGGGGAAATAGGGGGATACTTCAATAGGAAAATACAGTATTTGCTTTAAACAATCTTAACTGAGGAAAAGTTATTGACGTAGCCTAGTGGCTTGAAATGTAGCAGGCTTGAGAAAAATCTGTGTCAGGCAGTTTTTTAGAGGGAGAAAAGAGCACATCCATGTTTTTGCAATCTCTTCAGCACTACAAAACACTAGTTACCAGAAGACTGCTCTTATAAAGGCAAAAGGGCAGGGAGAGATAAGACAGTTTTCACAGGAAAAGAAAAAGAAGCAAGTCACAGAAGAAAGACTTTTCAGAAAGAATGTAGAGAATCCAAAATGTTTTACAAGAAAGAGATGTGAAATGTCTTTTCTACAGAAGATTTATATAAGGGGGGAAACTCTCAGCAGGAGACCACCTCTGTGATTAAAACCAGAAAAACTAGTATCAACAAATTCCACTAGTTAGCAAATGTTTTTCATTACTTCCGCAGTGGATGCTTCTGCCTTGAACTATGAAAAATGCTTTAGCAAATAGCTTCCAAAATCCCAGCTTGAGGAAGCTATAAAGTTTTCTGTTCATAAGCAGACTACAAATTACTGGCAAAAAGTCTGGCTTCCCAGCTGCAAGACAAAATGCCCCAAAATAGTGCACTCAATTAGGTGGGGGTTTTGATGGAATGGTTGCTGCCTAGCAAAAATAAGGGAACTGATTAACTTAATGTTCAGGCAAAGCACACTGAAGAGCCAGCTGCAGAGTTTGTAATAGAAGGAGGCAACACATTCAAAAGGGGCTCTCTCTTTGAGATTATAAACCACTGAAATATTTTCTTGATGGTGTTGGTTAAACTTTTCTACAGCCTCCTGGAATACCAGTGTCTTCTGCAGAAAACTTTTTATCAGAAATCAAAACAGAGGTTTCTCAACCTTCAGTCTCTCTCCTTCTCTACTCTTTTGCCTGTTCCTACATATGTATGTAATGCCCAACCTGCATGTAAATACCTTGTGTGAGCTTTGAAGAACGCTGCTCAAAAATAAAGAGCTCTCTGGAGATTTAGATTTTCTGAATTGATTCATTTTTCTATCAGTGTCTGTAATCAAATCTTCATTTTTAAATAAAAACACGTTAGGATGAAGAGTAAACTGTAATTTAAGCAGAGCAATTGAGGCTTCACATTCAAGTTAAACTACATAATGAGTGCAAAAGATACACAAAAACACTTCCCTCATCCTTAACAGATCCTACTTAGAAAGCTGCTAACTGGTGGATTTTATTAGCCCTACACATTTTTTTACCAACTTGTTTCAGAAAGAGTGATAAAAATTACTATCGTTCTCACAGATATTTAAATAAAATCAATATGAACACAAATCCTTGTTGTAAAGTTAATATTATCAGCTTCCTTTTAATGTTATGACATTTATTTAAACAGGGTGGTTGGTGATATACTGCCTTTTCTGAGACTTTCCCACAGACTATCTGTGAATTCAGGCAGAAAATATCCTGAACACAGTGACAAAATGTGGAATATATATTCTACATGAATATGCAAGGAAAACTTCTATATTTGTTCTTTGTATTTTCTCCAGTTTTGCTTCCAGGCACCAATTTTCCACCCTTTCAGCAAAAATGTTGAGAATACTAAATAAATAAATAAATGGCAAACCAAATTCCATAAATAAAGAATGACTTCTTAAGAAACTGATTTTTCACCTGTTTTTTATTGAAGATTGGTAAATAACACATAGGAACAAAGATGGGGTTTCTTCTGTGACTCTGTCTTTCTCTGCTACTCTTCAACTGGGCAATAGCTAAAAGCACATCCCTGACGTGCCTCTCATCTGCAAGTCAATAACAATTGCTCCTCAACTACCAGCAGGCTCTGCAACAGCTGGCATCTCTGCTAGATATATAGAGAAGTATTGCAAAAATAGAAGGATATAAAAGGAAAATAGCTTATTAGGGTCCAGGTTGGTGCAGTACAAAGAGATAATGGTAGAGTACAAAACAGCAGAGAGTCCACCAAAGAAACAGCCATGTATTGTTTTCTTTTGGATCAGGAACAAGTGATATAACTTCCATCACAGGAGAAATGAAGATACTTAAGAGCAAACACAGCCAACTATTCAGATGGTAGAAAAAGCAGCAGCCAAAACAGAGACTATTGCCTAGGAACAAGTGACAAAATGAGGTCTAGTCAAAACCACTCTCCCTCTGATCAAGAACTATTTAAGGAGATTCTGTGTACATAAAGAGAAACTTGTGGCTTTAGAAGGAGAAAAATTGTAAGTGGCATTAGCTTTCCAAGAAAACGGATTGAGAGAAATGATACTAATAACTTAGAGGCCAGTACAATATTCCCCAGTATAATAACCAAGAGATATCTTTATCAAATAATTGTTAAAACAACTGGACAAAAATCTATTTTAAGCTTGGTTTTGTTAGTAGTGATGACATTTATAAAAGAACTCAGTCATAGGAAATAACCCTGAATAGAATGATCTGAAGCTGATGGCATTTAAATGGAATGGAAGAACAAACAAACAAACAAAAAGCACAGACTGTAACTCAGCAGTCTGTAGTAAACTTGAGCACTAGGTAGGAGGTGAAGTAAAGCAGCCTGGAGCAAAAGGCAGGCTACAAAATCTACCTAAGAGATAGAGTAAGTTAGCCTGAGCAAACCTAACTGCTGCAGTTAGAACAGGTGGAAGGAGGTTCTACTCCCCCTCTACTCTGCACTAGTGAGACCACATCTGGAATATTGTGTCCAGTTCTGGTCTCTCCAGTTCAAGAGAGACAGTGAAGCACTAGAGAGAGTCCAATGGAGAGCTACAAAGATGATGAAGGGACTGGAACATCTCTCTTATGAGGAAAAGGCTGAGAGTTCTGGGGCTGTGTAGCCTGGAGAAAAGACTTGAGAGGAGATCTTATTAATGTTTACAAATGTCTGAAGGATGGATGTCAAATAGAAGGGGCTGGTCTCTTCAGTGGTGCCCAGTGAGAGGACAAGAGGTAATGATCACAAACTGGACCACCTCAACCTGAGATAAAACTTCTTTACTGTGAGAGTGACAGAACACTGGAAACAGGCTGCCCAGCGAGGTTGTGAAGTCTCCTTCTCTAGAGACTCAAGATCTGCCCGGGTCCATTCCTGCATGGCCTGCCCTGGGTGTTCTTGCATTGGCAGGGGGGTTGGACTTGATGATCCCCTGACATCCTTTCCAACCCCTACCATTCTATGATTCTATGAGTAATCTAATTCAAATCTGCCATGGATGTTTACACTCTGTTATTACTACTGCGAGAGTTGCAGTACACATCAGAGCAAATTCTCCAGAATTAAAAGGACAAGCTTTGAGGAAGTGAGGGGACTGGTGAAGTCAGACAGGCAAGAAAGCTCAAAAATTTTCTTCAGGAAGGTGGGAATGACATTAAGCCAAAGGTGCCAATCCTATCTGGAACTGATATCCTAAGGCAGAAGATTGTAGGAAGTCTCAAAAACAAGTTGAACATAAGGAGGTGACCAAAAAAAACCCTACCAGTCAGCCAAGAAACAAACATTTTACTGGTCAGGAGATGTAAGAGCAAAATCAATATATTCAACAGTCAAAGGAAATTAAAACAATGTCCTTTAGTCATAACCCTGAAAAGAAGGGAAAGATAAAATTAGGTTCATTACAGAAAAAGAAAGAGGTAGTTATTAAACAAGATATAGGTATGTTCCTAAAATAAAGCAGAGAAAGGTTGGAAAAAGAGTATGTAATTTGACTTGAAAACAACTCTCCACATGTAAATGGCTAAGTCATTTCCTTGACTAAATTTCAAAAGCAGGTCCACAGAGAATTCCAGGTCTGGTTCCAAGTATTAGCAATAAATGTCTCAAATGAAATGGTACTGAGTAACAAGAAAATCACATGTATACTAGCTACATGCAAAGTAGCAGGGAAGCAGAAAACAGGAGTGGTTAAGGCCACAACAGGGCCATTAGACTGATCTGAACAAAAGGCAAAGCTTTAGAAAGAGTTTTGAAGGGGAAAACAATCAGATCTGAAGACACAATGACAATGGAAAGAAATAAACATAAGCTTATTTAATATAAATACTAACAAAATCTTATTTTTCCAAGATAACCAAATCTAGCCAAAGCTAATGCAGCACACCTATGCTAATTAGAGTTTACTAAAGCATTTGATTCAAAAATCAAATGAGAAATGGTTAGTGACTCTAAAGAAAATGTTTTTTTTTAATGAAAATAACACTGTTGATAATGATGTGAAGTAATATCATGTATGCCACAATTATAGCCCAGACCTCAGGAAAAGCTGATAGTATCATTTCTCTGCCCAACTGCAATAAGAATTATACTGATATTATTTCATGTTTTTAATATGCTTACCAATCCTGTAGCAACTTTTTGTCAGTTAGATGAGATAGACATGGGGAAAATGGATCAGGTGATGTTTTATGGCAAAGTGGAAAACGTTTTTGAAAACAATGTTCAGCCTGAATTTTCATCATCTTAATACCTGAATGTCCAGATGGAGACCAGATGCCTTTCTAATGGTAGCATTTAGCACCATTTGTATACTTGTATATGACCACATTAAGCTATGAGGGAAGAAATCAGACTACTGTGTGAATTTTAACAGATGCACTGTTCATATGTTTTTTCCTTCCTCTTCCCATTGTTCTCAGAATGCTATTGAGGAAATCAAAATATATTGAGAGCTGCTCTGGTTGTTTATTTTCTGCCAAGTTCTGCAGGGGAAATACTTAGTCTTTTGTCAACACTTGTTTGATGCTATACCCAGAGGTAGAGGATGGCACAACCTGGCAAAGGTAGCTGACACTGACAATTTTCTCCAGCACAAAGGAAGCTGGCTCTTAGCCATGCATCTTAGCCCACCAGTCACTGAGAGGATCTAAGGGAACCTCTAGCTGCCACCTGTATTGAGCAGAACACAGACCTACCCCGCTGAGCAACCCTTCTTAACACTATTTAGGTATCATTTTGAGGAGTAATGAAGTGAATCAGGAGAAATCCCTTCTAGGGACAGACCTAATGTCTCTCTCACCCTTGTGAATTTCTCTGTTTGACATAACTTCTATGCGAGTGCCACAGAAAATGGTCAGTACACCAGCCTGAGTACCTTAAAAGATTACTGGGCAGAGGATTTGATGTGCATCCAGCTGCTACAGAGCAGTGTAGCACATCCATGAAGCTTTATCACATAATGTGATCCACTAAAAGATTTTACATGGAAAATCAGCTGGGATTTTTTTCTTAAGAGACAAAAATAGCCACTCTGCAAAGAAAATACTTTATAAATGCTTTGCTAGGTCTTATTTATAGCACTGATCCATTATAGTATTATGGGTTTTACTGAATACATACTTTTACAGTTACACATAAGTTACAATAGCATACACAAGGGGGCCATACATAGTGATGCTGAGGTAATACAGCCATGTGTAAACCAAATAAACAAAAGAAATTGCAGATACTAACCAAAATGTCTTTTTCTTTCCACAATGAAAACCAGAAGAGAAAATAATAGTGTGAACAGCTGAAAGCAGAACATTAAGAAAATGCTCCTGAAGGCCAACTTCCCATGTGAGCTAAGCCTAAATTCAGAAATAACCCCCCAAAAGCAGTGAAATTGAAATAAAAGCCAATGTAAGATAGAAAGCCTCTGGGATATATTGTCAAAGTGACTCATGAGGTTTAAAGTCAATAGAAGTTGACGAGTGAGACCAAAATTCTGTGTAGTACTTAAAAAATATACCCTAAGGTACCGGGCAAAGAAAGCAAAAGCTAATCCCTGCATACAAATATATTGAAAACTTTCCTTACACTTTTTTTTTTTCTTTAAAGGTCATAAGGAATAGATTTTTCTATCTGCCCAAGAGGACACAAAACATTTGAAAGAAGCCTGCCCTGCAGAGAGAGGCAGCCCAAATCTGATGGTTTAAGTGAAGTATCAGTGGTGTCCACCTCTTCTTTTATTCCTCTTCACTTCAGACTATGACAACCATTACTACTGGTACAGTACATCTCTAAGGCACATGCACACCTGCTGTGTATGCACTTTTGACCTCTAGATCCATGCACAATCCTACGATGGATTTTCCTCTCACTTCTACCATCCCTTTCTTGTCTTCAATTTCTACAGTTCTATCAAAGCAGGGACATGTAACAAAATGGTATGTGGCTGAAATAGTTCGAAAATCAGGACACTTGGCTGTTAAACATATGCAAAAAGTACTGCTTTTACAATTGCATTTTTAAATAATTTATTTTGTTGTTGGAGGTACCAATGGGGAACTGAATGGAATTTCAAGTAATAAAAAAACCCAGACAAATCTGCATGCCAGCATCTAACAAAATCTATTTAATTGTTTATTCTTCTGAGTCATGCTGCAGTTGGGATTGCGAGAGAGACAGGGAGATGACCTTTCTATTTACTGAATTTAGTGCCATTGATGTTTAATGGAATTTGTGTCCTCTTAATAACGATTTTATTTTACTTTCATTTTCTCTGCTTAATTGCTCACAATTTTTACTTTCACATAGACATGATCACAAAAATTGGACATTTCCTTGTAGACAACTTCACCTGCTTCAGTTCATTTCTCATCTGGACTCCAAGGACAATGACATTTGACACAGGAATGCAGCTTTCTGGGCTGTGTTTAGATAGCACAGGCTGAGATCCCCTGTGTGATAACAGAGGGCTCAGGCCCAAACAATGGCTGGCTACATTCACGGGGTGGGAAACACAAGTGGGCTCCCTCTTCCTTGCTGAGAGATACTGGTTTGTTTCTCTCGATGCATGTACTGCATGTTTACAGAGTAATTGTTGCAGTGAATAAATAAATAATCATATGCTCTAGACTTCTGGGCAGCGACAGCATAAATAGTCATTTCCTCAGTTACTTCGTATGAGTGTGTTCATGTTATTCTAATCATAGGGACTGCAGGTAATAATAAAGTGTACAGCTGTTCCACAGAGCAGAAAAACTTCAGTTCTCTTCAGGCCTATAACTTTAAGCTTTGCTTGGTTGTTTTAGCTGCAGACTATGGCTGAAAACATTATTACAACTTGAGGCATCTCTAGGAGGCTGCTGCAGTGCTAGGTTGGTTTTGAAAAGCTGAATAAACAAGCCAACAAAATTGCAGAAGGACAGCTCTCCTCAAGCAGCAACATTTCCAGAAGTACCTCTTTGCCTGCAAAGGTAGTTCTTGGAACTGGACAGGCACTGAAAGGTTTACCAAAGATCTATTTCTTTACAACAGTGCTTCTCTAGCAGTGCTTTAAGATGATGTTCCCTCATAAAGCAGAACGATTCACTTCTTCTCTGCCCAAATTCTACTCAGCTGAGTAGCTTATGTTATGATAACATAATTATATGTATTATCTGTGATTTAGGCTGATAAAATGCTGGCATTAAAGTAGCAAAGGACCTGCTTTACCTACCTTACAATGTTGGCATAAAAGCCTTTAGGAGGGGCAAGTCAGTGAAGGGCAATGGAGTATGCAGTTCTGCCCCAGCTCTCATTGGATATACCAGTGCACAGACACCACCCTCTATGCTCCATTATACCCCAAGGGTCCCTGGCACAGGTGATGCCTTCACTGAGGGAATGGTTCCTGCCAACCACTTCAAACACGGTCCATCCACTTGCTCCCCCTGGAGAGCCAGTAAGAGCTGGACTGGGCAACCCTTGCAGCACAGAGCACTTGCACAGGAGTTGAGAGCACCAGCCATGGGAATAAGCATGCCTCAGCTGGGGCAGAACAATGCAGCTCAGTTCCCAGGGGAGGGTCTAATTGAGGACAATTAGATGGCAAGTGCCATGAAGCAGAAGCTGCTGTAGTTAATGGAGTCCAAGAAGGCCTTTGGAAATGAGTACTCTTAATTTTTACCCATGACTCTCTTTTAGACATGACTACACATGTTTACCTCATGAGCAATGCTAAGTACAGCACAGGAAATTCTTCATAATGCCCTCCAAAAATCTATTAGGTAAGCTAGAATATCTTTCTACTGCTAATCCAATGAACTATATATATATATATATATACATATACATGTGTTTGTAAATTGATTTCACCATTTACAACGCATCTGCTTCACCCTTCATGGAGCTTATCTGCTGTATCTGCCAACTCCCATGTCTCATCTCACTGGAAAACTTGTAGTGAACACAATGAAGGGAATTGGGGGCTGTCACTTGGGCAGTGAAAACTCTGCTCAGGCTGACAGACCAGTGCCATGGTGTTCAGGTCTAGGTATGAACTCTGCAAGGCTCTGGGGGAAGCAGGTTCACAGAGCCGGGGTCCTGGCCACGGCATTAAACTGGAGTGCAGAGGCTGTTCTCTGCATAAAACAAAGCCTAGTGTTTTAACACCTAGAAAACCATTTTGGTTCAACTTACAGGAAACCTGGAACTGACACAGTGAATATTGTTGCCTGGAACCAATGGTTATATTCCTAAGAAAACAAAATAAACCTATTTTAATCACTAGCTGATTCAATACATTATTTGATTTCAAGTTAATTTATCTTTCTACTTCATTACCTATTATTAGTGAGACTTTTTTCTTTCTGTTCCATTCAAAATGAAAAATGTGTACACTGATTAAATTCTACCAGCAAAAAGTTTGCTCACAGGGGGTACTTGAGGTGAGCTTTCAGTTCTTACATTAGTGGAGTCTTCTCTAGCATTCAAAAAGACATTCATCCTCACCATATTACCCTTATGAATACTGTAATCATAAATATGTATGTGGACATACACATACAATATTTTTTTTTTGTTTGTTTTACCTGTAAAATGACTGAATGGAATTTTATTTTTAAATTACAAGTTTGGATTTCAGGTTGGAAGTTTTAGCTTTCACTTTCAATGAGGCCCATGTCTATCACAAGAGGTACATATGGAAGGGGGGGGGGAAAGACATATAGAATTATCTGCAATAGATGCAAACCTACAATAGCTCACTCTCTGTTAATGGATGTAGCATGTATGGGATGCGTATATAGAGTGATATATATTATATTGGAATATGTAAATACATTATCATAATGAAGTTTATGAAGCTAGAGAGTTTCCAGTTATTTACTTAGATATGCGTGGTTATTATTAGAATTTGAAATAACATTTATAACAATTAACTGCCAATTTATACTAATTAACATATCTCCTCTCACCCTCTATAGTTGAATAGCAGTTGCATTTTAAGCTATTTTACACTTAAATTATATATGTCAAATGTTATTTTGTATACATTTGTGTTTATTTATTTAATGTCTTTAAGAGCAGATTATTATTCTTCCCCTGCATTTGAAATGTAAAACTTATAGTTGGAGTCAAATATTATTGTGATGTTGTAATTAAAAATATACATGAAGTTCTCAACAGACTGTTCACCTCTAGAAAAGAAGTCCAACTAAAGAGTTGATCTGTTCTTTCCTGCACAATGATGCTCTTATTTTATCTGACATTCACTAAAAATAAATGTGTGTGAATGAAGGAATTAGGTCACCTAGTGACAATACCAGTATAGAAGAACATTCAAGAAAAAAAGTTTGTATCTGTGCACACCGAGTAAGTATAGTTTCATGCAATAAGATGACAGGAGGGCCACAGTAATTGGTTCCATTCCTGGAGCAGAACAAAGGATGTGGTGGTTACTGGAGGCAGAGGTCCCGAGTTGCCCATGTGCTGCCCTGAGGCTGTGATGGCTTTTGGCCTAAGCCTTATTTACAGCCAGCTTTCTGCTGCCAGCTGCCCAGGGTCTCCCCTGCTGGGTACTCAACACCTCTGCTGATGGCTGGGCAGGGGCATGAGAGCCCTCACCCTGCTGCCCCTGCGGCAAATTTGCACCCACTAGAGCCTGAAAACCCCTTTGCACCACTCCAGGCACTTTACCTGGTGTGAGGAATGAGACAAACTACAAGAGTATGTCAGATATAGTAGCTATAGTAGCAACAACATACTGGCACTGGACACATTACTTTCCTCCCCAGCTTTTCAGCCAGCTCTGTGTTTGTTCTGTGCTGTACAAGACTTCTAGGTTCTCATGGCCTTTTTTGTTTGGGAGCATGATAGTACATGCCAGCTTGCAACCTTGTGCACCACCAGCTTTGCTTTCTGAGAACCAGGCCTGTCAGAGCACATGTAACTGCTAGAGGTATTTTATCTGATGATTGGATATCCAGTATATAGGTAGTTAATTGACTTCATGACTTGCCCTTTTTGGCCAGCCCTAGTGCAATGCCCTCTCTGGAACAGGATTAGACAAAAAAGACAACTCCAGTCCAACAAGAAATATAAAATAACACTCTTGGAAGACAAGATGAGGCTTCTCCTTTATCCTCAGGTTTTAGAATGGCCATTACATCATGGTCTTTCTAGGAGAAGTACTTAGCAATAAAAAGTACACCTATAGTTTCATAGTAATAATAATGTAATTGAGTCCCTAAATTATGAAAAGCAGCATTATCTATATTAATTTTTTTTTTTTTTTTTTTTTTTTTTTTNATGGTTATGAAAGATAAAAATAAAAAATAAATTAAAAAAGCTTTGGAGCTTCCTGTGGAGTCAGGAGTTGTACAGATCTGCACAGCACATCTTTTCAATAGGAAAACTAACACTGAGTCCAGACAGAAGAATACCAAAGAGCCTGGACCTTCATACCTACGACTGAGCAGTATGTAAAGAGGAAGAAGGGGTTTCCTACCTGGGTATGATTTATTCTTTTCTATCATTGCCTCTTTACTCAACTGGTCTTTTATGATGACAGTCTTCCCTGTGTCTGAGAAACCTGGTTATATTTTGTTTTCATTGCCCTACACCTCTGTCTCCAAGATATACTGCAGTGCCCTTGCTAAAAGGCAAACATGCTCCCTGTGTAAGACTCACACACGCTCTCCTTGCTTAGGGAACAAGTTGACCCAAATCTAGTTTCATATACATACCTCACCACCAGTACTTTTGGGGAAAATTTTTCCCCACCTTTTGGGGAAAGCACTACCTCAAAGTAGTGTCTACAGGTGCTTTATAGTCATCTCAGGATTTATACGATCATATTAATAAAATATTAATCACACTGAATTTGTAGTTATGGTGGCAAACCAGCATAAACTATTACCTCATGTTGCCAGAGCTGCAATGCCAGCCACAGCAGGCCCAGCTCATATGAAGCATTATCTTGCCAGAAAACAGTGACCCGGAAAAACTACAGAGAGGGTAATGATATTTCCATTTATACTGTATCTTAATTCAGTCCTGTGTCTGTTTCATAAAATGACAATCTTTAGTAATATTATAGTGTTTGATACCCTGCAGTGAGAGTCATGTGCTAAAAAACTCTGAGTCAAGAATCTTTCAGCGCAGTGAGGAAATGCATCAGTAATGAAGAGCAAGGACGGGTCAGTTCTGACAACAATGTGGGACTTCACAAACTGCAGTCTGGATGAAGGGCTTTTGCTGTAATCCAGAAGAGGCAAGGTACATGTGCATACTGTTTTATACTGGTTTTATAGTGTAAGACCACCCTTTCTTTAGATATGGTACAAAAATTACTTAGAAATAAGAGGAAAGGGCAGACATTCAGCAGGACATTTTCTACTTTCTACTTTTTGTCTGTACAGTATAGAAATCCAAGAAGGAATTTATTTACTGACCATGGAATTGTCTGTAGCTCTATACCAGCCAAATTACTGCAAGCAAGGCGTGTGAAAGCTACACATGCAGATCTGCTTATCTAGATCTACCCAATGGGCAAAGGTGTGGAAGCCCCACCATACCATGGCTTTCCAAGGCCCTTCCTTTTGAAACCATCAAATTTCATCCACTGACTATACACCCAAAATGTTTGGCCCTCCAACTCCCCTCTCAGGAATTTTGCCATTAGCATGCAAAGCCAGCCTCAGAGAGTGCCTCCAGGGGAAGTTAAGTCTACCTAAGCCTTTCCCCCTCATTCCTGGCTATGTGATCCTAGCCTTGTTCATCCAGAAAGCTGATCTAGACAAGAAGTAATTACTTCTCTCATAGGATGAGTTTTCATCTTCTCTAAAACAACTACAGCTCAAAAGCACCAGGGCCCACACAGAGTGGGAGGAGAGGGCAGGGTCTCAGCAGCCTCAGTCTATAGCCAGAGATGTTCTGGATGTCCATATTCAGCACCTTCACCTCTGTAACACTTTGCAAAGTCAAGTCAATCCTCAACGAAAATTTTCTCTGTGGTTGCAATACAAAATTCATCTGATAATTGATAGCTGCTCATACACATTAATTATTCTGAGAATGTTCTCAAAAAGCAAGAATATTTATGGGATAGTTGTCTAATGAAGCTTGCATGAAAACACTACAAATGCAAAACACATACTCAACTCAAAGTTGACTTACTTTTGGAGAAGAACCTAATTTCTTTGGCCATAGCAATCTTAACAGGCCAGCTTTCTTTGTGCCTCAGCTCTATGCACAGTGATCTTTTCATAGCATAGCAGCTGCCATGCTGACTCGTGCAATACCCTCACACCAAAACTACTATCTGTCCTACTAAAAACACTCTGATTAGCTCTGATTTGCTGTGAAATGACCATTGAATTTTGATGACATAAGATTTGATTGTGATCCTGTGATGGACTGTGGTGACTGTTTTGTTCCTTACAGAGGTGAAATCCCAAACAGAAACACTATTCCAAACTCCAGATAGATAACAGCAAAAGATCTGTGGTGAAATGTTTTAGTTGACACAACTTAAGGCTGGAAAAATATGGTTTTAGAAGTGTTCAGCTGTTCCCACTGCATATCATCTAACTCAAATGAACACTGTTATTGCTAACATAATGCATTTGTTTAACAACAAATCCTTCTCTCAGGCATATAAATTACTGCCTGGACTGTTTTGTTTTTATTTTAGTGATCCAAACAGTTTCCAAAATAAGAAGAGAAAGCTGAAAACAGAGTGCTTCTGTTTAATACTGTAGGACATTTTTTTTATGCAGCTGCTAAAACAATGGCAAATACAATCCATGCCCATGAAGATAAAGTTTCTGGAAGTAGCACTGTTTTAACTATCAATGCTTTAATCATGAATATATTTGGTGTAAGTGGAGAAAGGAGAATGCCAGAGCAACAGGAGCACAACCAGAGAGCACAAGGCCTTTCAGAGGACAGACATTATGCATTTTAATGTAACCTGGCTAAGGAAAGGGAAATCTTCACAAGGTGACAAAGATTTTTACAAAGTTCAACTTTTCTGAATTAAATTACTACTGTGCTTCATTTTATGTGGCTGTATAAATTTTACAAGGATGTTTTAAGGTACCTTGTTCTTTATTTCCTGCAGCTGCAAATGCCAGTTCTAGAAACAGAAAGTAAAAAAAATTTCTCCATAATTTTGCCTAAGGAAAATCTGGTGGTCTGCACTGAGGTCTTGACTGAGGGACAAGCCTGTCCCTCACTTTACAAACCTAATGCCAATTTCTGAAGTCCTTATTCAGTATGTTTCTGAAACTCTCCCCCTGAAATAAGCCACTCATTTCTCTTTCCAGGGCAAGAATTGTGTTGTATGTGACCTGTTTTATTCTCTTTTATTTCCACATGCATGTCTGAAGCAAGGCCAGGTGAGTGTAAAGAAAAAATATGCTATCCTTACTGGATTCAATTACAGCACTGGAAAAAGCAGATCAGTATTCTAGCACCTAACCTATTTTCCAAGCCCTAAAGAAGGATTTCTGTGCTGAAGGCTGTTTGCTTTCTTTATGCCCTTAGGCCATCAAAGATACAACAGCATAGAATCACAGAATGTCTTGAGTTGGAAGGAAAAGATCATCCAGTTCTGAGCCCTCTGCCATGGAGAGGGATGCTACACCATGGGCAGTATTACTGCAGCATATTAGGTATATTATGTACAACATAAACACAGCAGTAATCTACATCCTACAAAATTAAATATCTTGTATTTTGGGCCTGGTTTTTAGGTTTCTTTTTCTTTTGACTCAGTTGAGGGAATGCTCCTGCCTTCTCTCATGCTCTGACACTTGCATTCACATGGCACTGCAGGGAGGCAGTTTGGGAAGTATCCATTAGGTCTGAATAGGCTGTTAATAGAGCTCTTCGAGGCCTATGTGTAGGGAAAGTATTTACAGAAATCCTCCAGCCAACATCTTAAACTTTGACACCAAAAATCACGGTGTCAAAGAGCAGAGGAAGGAAGAGGTGTTCTCATGAAGAGCAGAAGACCACCAGACAGCACTTAAGCCTCACCCTGACCCCCTCTCCCCCACCCCCCTGCCCACTTCATCAGGGTAGGAGCTGTGCCCCCAAGCACAGAGCAGGAACTGCTTCCCAGGAGCAGAGGGCTTGGCAGCATGATCAACCTCTGCAGGAAGGGACCAGAGGGCAGGAGCATAGTTCATGTCACTGCTCAGCTGGAGAATGCTGTGTCCAAGTTGCTGACTCCATCCCTCAGATCCACATGCACAGGCTTCACCACATCTTTTATCTGTTTTACGTTGTATCTGATGGGATGGGTTTAGGATGAAAAACTGTGTGGGTTGGATTTTGTATTGAGGCTAGCATAGTTTTCAGCTATTCACACAATTCACACACCACATGCACATATATATACGATATAGTAAGCTGACAACAAATGTCAGCATTTAGCTGACAAAAGTAAACCTTTTTCAAACATACACAAAAAGATCTTCTTTACAAGTTTTGGGGTTTTTTTCCTATGATTCAATTAAGGAAGTGATGATATTTCTTTCCTTATTCTTCCTTCTCAAGCAGTGTTCTTATCACCAGTCTTTCTCATCATCAGAGCAGACATGAAGAAAGCACTGTGAATAAACAGAAGGGAAATTGGAGTCCAGGTCATACTTTACCCCAGGCTTTTAGCATGCAATATAGTTTGCTAGAAGCAGCTTTGATGCCACTGTTCTTTCCCCAAAGACATCCCTCATTACTGAATGCTACATGTTGCCCTGTTGGTCTGAAAGAAACATTTCATTAACTACCATATCACTATAGATTGCATCTAGTTGCCATAGAAACTTTAGAGAAGAAGCTTGGGTTTAACCCTTGGAATGAACTGATTCTTTTCATTCTTATAGCATTATAACTTTAAAAAGATACCATGTCTTTGATTGGCCTTTATCTTTCAGTATACAAACTGACAGCTGCTGATAACTCATACAGGGTTGATGGCTGTGAAATATTTTTATTACAGTATCTGCCACTTAACTGGGACACTGCAGTGAGCAACAAAATTGCTGTTGACTTCATTGCAACTCTGATTTCCACCTCAGCCATTCAAACTCAGAGGCTGCTCTAAAACTGACAGAGAACTCCTTTACTGGTATGTTCTGGTGGTAGAGAGAATGAGGCAGCAAATGTGGGTGCTGGTCATGACTTTGCCTCAACTGTCAGTCACTGTTTGTCAAATGAGCATAAGGACACTGCGTAGTTCTGAGCTCTTAAAGATTCTCAGCCAGAAGGTGACTGCTTATGGACACTTCTCTGCTTTCTTCACACACTAGAAGATGCCCTAGAGAAGTTTTCTTTTGCTAATAAAGATAACCCATCATCCCAACACTATAGATAAATCCACTACCAGGCTCTGCAGCTCTCTAGGCAGCATTACTTCTACTAAAATGGTGTTTTCTTTCAACTGAGGCTCCTTCCTAGTGTGCATGGGAAGACCAAACTTCATAGTGTTTTCATACTGAAGTAATGCACTGCTGCGCTCCAAATCACACCACTTATCTGATAGCTAAATAGCTCACTCACTGAAGAAGCATCAGCTCTCTGAAACTGGAGCCACGATCCCATATCTGTCTGCACTTTGGACTTGAGCAACAAAGCATTTTTTCTTTACTGGTTTCAGTTCTGTAAAAAGAAAAGCCTGCAGATTATGGCACTTCCCATTCACATGAGCGAAACGGTAAATTGTGCAGTGTATGCTATTATCCCTCAATAAAGAGATTCTTCTGCCCTGCCAGCCTACATAAAAATGCACAAAGCCTAGTCTCCAAAAGGTTTCAAGTTCTCCATCTCCCTTTTTCTTGTGTTCTCGTTTCCTCACTTATTAGAAATACATCAACATCACCAAATGATAGTTTAAGGTTACAGTAGTGGAAGGGTCTGGCTTCCTCTCCTGCCAACATTCTTTGCAGGGTGGCTTCTGCACACTAGCACTTTTGTTCTTTTTGCTACAAGCTCCTTTCACTTTGTAAAACTCAACCTCTAGTTGCAGCTGGTTTTGTTCCGAGGGGGATGTTTGTGTATGTGTGTGTGTGTGTGTGTGTGTGCATGTATGTGTGTTTGTGCTAGGATGAGAGAGCTTATGCCCACTGCAGGTTTGTGACTATTCCATGGCAGGGTTGTAGAGGGGGTTATACTTAATTTGGTAACAGAGGATTTTTTATTAATATCCTCTTAACTACATTGTACAGACCTTACTTGTGCTGGTGGACCAAATAGTGCCACTGAAGTCAATGAGTCTGTGCTTCTTTATTATTTCAAATCACATAATGATCGCTGTAATAGGAATAATCATAATGAAACACTTTCACTGGGAAGTCAATGGGTCTATTTGTACAAATGTTCACAAGTGTGAATGAGAATTGTACAATATAGCCCAATACATACTATTTTCTGACAAGTTTAGTATCTTTTCTTGATAAAAACTCCATGAATAATCCCATCGCACATGTGCAAACTACACAATAAACCTGGTGCTGCTTGGAATATCTCATTTGTCTCAGTGGCATTGCTCCGGGGAGTGTATTTAACTCTTTGAAGCCACTATTAGATTAGGACAAATTTTATGCTTTTAGCTGATTGACTAGGGATGAATCCAAAAAAAAGGATTTTCTGTCCTTGAGAAGCACTCGCTTTAAATAGCACTATTTCATTTGAAATGCCTCACAGCTGAAGTAGTGCCCTAAAATGGCACACCTATGGAAATTCACAAGAACGAAATAAGATTCAGAATGAGAATTCCTATTAGTGGACAATTGTATGTCTTGAAATAATGAGGTACCACAGTGAAAACCATCCAGTGAATACAGTACTCATTAGCAAGTAGTTTCATATTTAACTAACTTCAGTGTTTTGAAATAGGAAAACAGTCTGTTACCCAGGTATACATTCAAATTTAGAATTACAAACATCCATTAACCCAGAAAGTACAGGAATTCTGCAGGGAGCTATCCTGTTGAAGGTAGTCCCAAGCAGCACATGGAAGTATAAGGTTTAATTTGGCTGGGACAGCAAAACTGTAAACAGAGAGCTGCTTATCAAACATCCTGCACCAGACCTAGGCACAACCCTAGGCTGTGATAGACATGCACCTTATTTTGCTTACAGTGTTTGCCATTACACATTGGGTATTTCAAAGCTCTATTTCCTTTCTCCTTTCCTACTGGAGAGCTAAGTTTCATTCTCATGTTTTTTTACTTGCACCTAAAATGACACAACTTGAACAGAAACTCATTGTTGCCAAAGGGAAGGGTCAATTATTGCAACAGACTTCAAGCTTCATGCAAATCACCATGTGAAGAGGACTGCTGCAGCTTCACACCTGAGCTGGCTGGAACAGGAACACAGGACACAGAGAGCAATCCCTTCCATACCAGTTAAGGGGATTCCTTCTTTTGCAGCATCATTGCATACAGTAGCAGTGTTTCCTGTGGAAGGATAGCAGCATCTGTCTGTACAGAAAAACATGGCATTATTTCTCATTTCTGCAGGCAGTCCTTGTAAAGAGGTTCAAAAGACATGAGGAAACCACATGGCTTTTTTCATAAAATAAGCCACAATCTAATTCTTGGTCTGGGTAATGTGTGTCCAAGTTACTACGGATATGTCCCAATATTAATAGGAAGACTCTGGCTATTCTTCTGGATGTCTGGTATCCTAGCTGGAGAAGAACTAAATATGATCAGGTGAAAATCCTGGACGAAAGTATGAGACCTCTGCATTTTGGTAAAACTCCAGTTCACTAGTGTAAAACTGAATATCTGAGGGGAAAAAAAATAAATAAAAGGGAAAACAGTTCAATGGTCAGTAGATACCAAAGATAACCAGATTGGTATTTGTTGATGCTGATGGATTTAAATACAAAAGTGTTCTGAACTGAGGGAAGTCTATCCCATTATCCCACTGAGTCAGGGATAACTGACTCAGTTATGAGTCTGACCCTGGGACAGGGCAAGAAGGATAAGCACTATTGTGACCTCTCCCTTGCTCATCCATCCCTACAAGCTGACTGACCAACTATGGATGAACAAGAGATCTTAGAAACAAGCAACTGTAAGTCTCAGTTTCTCTAGTACTGCTCCCTCTGGCTCAGGTGTTCTCCAATTTGGGACTGAGTTGAGTCTCATTGAAAAATTGCTGCACAGTTCAGATTCTCAGTGTATGGTTCAGAGTCTCAAGAACTGTCATATTAATGATCAGATTTATCTGTCATTGCACTTTCAAGATGCAGTAGAAACATCTAAGAGAAAAATCTGAACTGAAAGTCCCTAAATTCTCACACTCAGTATGATGCACATTTAATACCAGTCGGGATTTATGAACTTATAAATTTGTTGTCTGCCACAACTCTAAAACTCTGTGTACCTAAATTATCTATCAGATGTATTTCCACAGCAATTCTACCTGCAGACATCCTGCCACAGAGAGACCAGATGTCAGTTCAGCATCAGAAGAAATATCTTTGAGCTTCAGAAGGGTAAATCATTCTTATACAAAAGAGGAAGAACATCTGTCTAAACAATCTTATAAAAACACTACAGCATTCTAGAAAAAATAACCCCCAAGCATGTAGCAACATTTAACTGTATTTACACAGTTTCACTACAGAATATTAGAGGATTATTTTCAAGTTACTAATACTTGAATTTTGAAAAATCTGCACCTTTTGAAACATGCTGAGCCACCTTTCCATGGTGTCTCTTAAAGCTTGGTACCCCAAACTGGCATCAATCAAAATCAAGCCATCTGTGAAATTTAGTGGCCTCTAGTATTATTTTTCTCCACTATAAGATTATTTTAATGTACATGTGTATTTAATTGTAATAATAAATGGATAGTTACGTCAAAGATATGATGAAGAGCTCATATATGGATGGTAATTGAATTGAAGTTTAAAATCAATAAATACACTACTGATATCGAACAGAGTAGTCCAATTGCTGTGTTAGATGGTGGGGGTGCTGACTGTGTATAGATTTTCAGATGTGTGCTGTACAACAGAAGTCACTCAAACCTGTGCTCCAATATCTCTTGCAAAATGGAGTTAGGTTTAGCTATGGATGTTCACTGAGGTGCATCACTATTTGATGACTATTTGGTGACTATTTGTGATAAGCCTCCTTTCTCCAGATGCTTGGAGATGTTGGCAAGTACAAGCTGTTCCATCACCTTTCCAGGGATGGATGAGAGGCTGACTGGCCTGTAGTTACCTGGGACCACCTTCTTGCCCTTTTTGAAGACTGGGACAACAATGGCCTTTCTCCAGTCCTCAGGCATCTCTCCTGTTCTCCAGAACCTTTCAAAAATTGTGGAGATTGGCCTGGCAATAACCTCTGTCATTTCCCTCATCACTTGCGGGTGTATCCCATCAGGGCCCATAGACTTGTGGATGTCCAGTTTGCTCAATGGATCTCTAACCCAAGCCTCTTCAACTGAGGATAAAACTTCCTCCCTCCAGAATTCATCTGTGGTCTTGGAGACCTGGGACTCCTGGTAGCTGACCTTAGTAGTAAAGACCGAGGCAAAGGTGGCATTCAGTAACTCAGCCTTCTCTATGTCCTCAGTCGCCAGGGCACCCACTTCATTCAGCAGTGGGCCCACATTGCCACTAGACTTCCTTTTGCCTCCAACATACTTATAGAAGCTTTTCTTGCTGTCCTTGACCTCCCTCAACAGGTTTAATTCTAAAGAGGCCTTAGTTTTCCTTGTTGCATCCCTACATCCTCTGACAACCTCCCTGCATTCTTCCCAAGTCACCTGCCCCTCCTTCCATCTTTTATGTATTTCCCTCTTCTACTTAAATTTATCCAGTAGCTCCCTGCTCAACCATGCAGGTCTCCTAACTCTTTTACTAGATTTCCTACTCTTTGGGATGCACTGATTTGGAGCCTGGAGGAAATGGCGTTTGAATATTAGCCAACTTGCTTGAGCCCCCTTATCTTCCAGGGCCCTGTCCCATTGGACTTTTCCAAGCAGTTCCCTGAGAAGGACAAGGTTCACAGAATCTTTCTGAAGTCCAGGGTAGAAATCCTGCCAGTGGTCCTGTGCCTACTGCCTGCAATTCTGAACTCCACCATCTCGTGGTCACTACAGCCAAGGATGACTCCTACCTTCATATCCTTAATCAGTCCCTCTTTGTTGGTCAGTACAAGGTCCAGCATCACTCCTATCCTTGTCGGCTCCTCCAACATCTGCATTAGGAAGTTACCATCAGTGCTCTGGAGGAAATCTACTGGACTGAGCATGCCTGGCTGTGTAGCTTTCCCAACAAATGTCAGTGTAATTAAGTCCCCCATGACAACCAGAGCCTGTGATTTTGAGGCTACTTCCAGTTGCTTGTAGAAGGCCTCATCAGCTTCCTTATCCTGATCAGGTGGCCTGTAGTAAACACCTACTACGATGTCTCCCAACTAGTCCCTACCTTGCCTTGCCAGCCTATCCTTCCAAGCGTGAGTTTGGGTGAACCAGTGGGTGTGCCATTCTTCCTACACTGGGAATGGCTAGAAATAGTCTCTTGCTCTCAGCCTGAATCTTCATGTTTTCACTGGTGTGTATACAAATATGTGAGAATGAAGTCTCTAGGCATGACTGGTGGAAACAGTAACTAAGGAAAACAATGTCAATGAAGAGAAACTTACCCAGACCCAGGGGTTTGCATGTTTTAGCTTTAATGCAGAAGCCTAGAAACATGAGAACACATTGCATTGCCTGCTTCCTCTCTCGGTTTGTTCTTGGTTTGTTATTTTTCCTGACTGCTGCTGCTGAATTAAAGCACTCACAGAGAAAAGGGCCTGGTATGACATGCCAGGAACAAGATAGTGTTCAGGCATGAGGCTTTATCTTCAAAATTCTTCAGCTGTATACAGTGCACAAAGGTGCAGTCTTGGTACAAACTAGCAGAGGGATCAAATTCCCGTTGTGAGTTTTGCCTGGTGACTGAAGAGTTAGTGTGGGTCAGCAATAAATGCTGCATTCGCAGTTTTCCATTGCTGATGCAGTTTTAAAACACTGAGCATATGCAGGGGAAGTCCCTGCATGGTAGTAAAATGCTGCATGAAGGGTTGTTTTTTTTATCTTTCTATGTATTTTTAGAGATGTACAAGAAATGAAATCTTCAACCAGCACAAAGTGTGAAAAGAACTTTCTTTGCAATATGAAGCCATCAGTGCCTGTAAGCCAGATATACAGAGAAATAAAGAGATAAGTAAGGCAAAATGTATATTTTTTTTCAGGTTCTTCCACATGTATTAAAATCCAAATCACCCTTAGAAAATTCTCTCTACTCACCATTTTAGCAGGATGCATTGTCAGTATTTCTTTGATCTCTTGATTTACAGCCATGGAGATGAAAAGCAAACAAATACCTTTGCTTTGTTTTCTAGAACTCCTTGATTTGTTCCATTATAAAAACCAGCCTGACAGACTTTTATATCACATTCTGTATCAAAAGGAGATACAGAACATGCTGTGAACTGTGAAAGACTCTAAGGATACATGGTATCGCTGTGAAATAAACAAGCATGTGTCCCCCAGGGAGGTGCAGCATATTTAGGCAAGGCTTGAACCTCACAGAGAATTTTTCAGTAGCATTAGTATCTGAGCTAGATCTGAGATATATATAGATATATATATATATGGGTTTTTCATTCATTTTTTATTCTGATCAAGGATGGACAGAACCTCAAGAGGTGTTTTTAAACCACCATCAATAAACTAAACTGCAACTATAGCTACAAATATCAGCATGCACATCAACTGGGTGTTTTTGCTAAAAGCAGATGCTTACAGAGAACAACACAGGCTACAGCATGCAAAAGTTGTCCCAGCACCACTGACGTAGCTCCATAAAGGCCAATACACATATCTTAACACTCAGGGTAAGGTTATAAATGGTAAGGCATCATTCCACTTTTGCATTGTGTAATTTCCACCTTCACAGTTCCAGCAATATAGTGGCACTTTTTCTAGATTAAAAACCATTTCCCAGGTTTGAAAAACCTAAGTATAGCTGAATAGAAGTGACAGTGTGTTAATGTCGACATCTGATGAATACAGAAGGCAGGGGGAATTGCTTGTTGCTGAAATACATTAGATCACAGTAGCAGCAAAATGCAGCAGTGAGACGCCACCATCATCATTTCAATGTCTATTCCATATAATTGCAGAGCGACTGCAAGCTAGCAGGGAAAGCTATCTGTCTTTGGGAGTCTTGTAAATGACATGCTATCTAAAATAAAACATCGAGACTATGAAAAACTTTCCGAGGCTTTCCAGCATCTATTGAATTGTGTACAGTCTCCGTGGAACACCATAAACGCTGTTCCCAGAGGAAGTAAACGGTTGTCTGAAGACATATTCCTCCCAATGCCATTAACACAACTCATCAGCTAACAAGAACATACTCATCTGTCTAGACAGAGATGATATTATAGAAGTAATCACCATAGATCATATTGAGTCCAGAAGGAGCTCTGTGTGGTTTGCCTGTGTACCTGCCCTGGTCTGCAGGACAGAGTGCAGCTGTCCTCACTCACTGATGGAGGTAGTTACCTGAGCTCTGCATGAGCGGAGGAGCTCCCGCTGTCTGGCCCTGATGAATGTTCTGGTGCAGATACAGAGCTCACTGCCAAACGAGCCCTTTAAAATACCAAGGAAATAGCTTCTTGTCTCTCCTTCTCCCCTGACACTACACAGAATGTTTAGAAGATTAGCTTAGATTAAACACCAGCTTTTTGAGAGGTAAAGAAAAAGGACATGATTTTCATCCAAGCTGTTAAGACTCTGTTCCAAATATGGAAGCACAAATATTTGCTTTTATATATAACGCTCTGTTAATCATAATGTCTGTTTTCAGTATAATGTTCTGTGATCATAGTGCTCTGTTGCTGATCCCTGTATTCATGCAATGTTTTCTGCTTGAAATGAATTTGTATGTTTAATCCCTTTCTTGAATTTTTGCTAAACTCTGCACTTGTAAATTACTTTGATTAAGAATCCCAAAATCATTACACCTTTGCAAAAAAGTATTTCCTTTGATATGTTACTTTGCCATTTTATTTTTTTCACCTTAGTCTGTGCTCTTATGTAAATCTGATTTCTATGTAATGCTATTTGGGACAGCATGAATACTATCCTGGCCAGTTTACTTAGCTTTGTTATGTATACAGGGGACATTTGTCTCATCTTGCTATATAATGTAGCAGTGTCATAGGTGGAAACAATCCAAGTCTGCTCTTGATACTGAAGCTCTAATATGGTCAGTAGGGCACTATCTTAGTTTCTATCAAATGCACGTTACAGAAACATCAAAGACTCAAAAATTAATTCAAATTTACTGAGGAACTAAGTTGTCCTTTGTGACAGTGAGCTTAGCCTAAGGACATGATCCTTGGAAGATTTATAAGCCAAAACATAGAAATAGAAATGATGGTACTTAACTAGTTTCATGTAACTAGAAAGTTGAATTAATACTTAATTCTATTTGGCTCAAATGGGAAAAAATAATGGTCTTGGGATCTGTTTGAGACACTGTAATGATTTTGGATACCCAGGCTGTGGAATGTCTGTGACAAAGGCTGGTATGACATATACTCATCCCATTACAGATTAGTAAAATGTGTTATATGATGTCTGTACATCTTCAAATGTTGTGCCATATATGTGAAATTGCAATAATGGTTCTTGTGATTATTTGTTTCAGCAATAGTTTTGTATAACAGCAGGTTGAGATAAATTCCGCTTCCAAAAGAGTATAAAATCTGAATAGTACATAAATAGTACTTTTTCTATTGCAGAAGTATTATACAGTCCATAAATATCGATGCATTGGTTAGAGTACATTTCATAAAGGTCTCGTGTCATTTTTGGTTTGGAAAGTACAAGTGCTATCTTATATATTTGTAATTTATTTGACCTTTCATATTCTTTGTTAAGGCTCACTTTTTTTTTTTTTCTTCAGAAAGTACTTCTATAGTAATTTGAGAAGAAAAATATTTATAGTTGAAAGGTTTATCAAAAGCTGATATTTACATTACTTAATTTATGTAGCTTTCTAAAAAAGTATGATACAATTTAGTAATCCTTCCGTAACAGTGTTGGAGGGAGTAGCACAAGCCGATGATGATTTTGACACCTACATTTTTAACATCTGCAGAGTGAATATTTCAAGTGAGTTATTGGAGAGAATTATTGAATAGTGTGGGCAATAGAAGTTTCTAAACAATTTATGCTTGCTTATTCCAAGTGTGGCAAAATAACCATAAGAGATTAAACAGATCATAGCGCTCAGGATGGTTTACTGAGTTACTGCAAAAGAAAGACAGGAAGAAAATGTTTGGAAAATGTCAGACCTGCTCCTCAGCAGTCCTCCTTCATGCACAGCTGCTGACAGATAAATTTATTTTGCTGACAACAGAGATTCAGAGAGAAGGATGGAAAAAATGTACTATTAATATCTACATTTTAACAAAGAGAAGAGGAAAATCATAGAATCAAAATGGCTGGAAAAGACCTCTAGGATCATCCAGTCCAACCTTCATCCTAACACCTCTCTAAGCACTAGACCATTGCCTCAAGTGCTACATCTACTCATTTTTTTAAACACCTCCAGGGATGGTGATTCCACCACCTCTCTGGGCAGTCTGTTCCAGTGCCTAAACAGTAAAGAATTTCTTCCTAATATCTAAACTAAACCTTCCCCAACACAACTTGAAGCCATTTCCTCTCATTCTGTCATTAGTGAATTGGGAGAAGAGACCAAGACCGCCTTGTTGAAACCTCCTTTTAGGTAGCTGTAGAGAACAATGAGAACTCATCTGAACTAAACAACCCCAGTTCCCTCAGCCTCTCTCCATAAGGCATGCTTTCCAGACCCCTCAGCAACCTCACTGCCCTTGTCTGGACACATTCCAGCACCTAGAATCATAGAAACATAGAATGTTTAGGGCCGGAAGGGACCTCCAAAGGTCATCTAGTGCAGCCCCCCTGCAGTGAGCAGGGACACCCTCAACTAGACCAGGCTGCTCAGAGCCTTGTCCAACCTCACCTTGAATATCTCCGGAGATGGTGTCTCAACCACCTCCCTGGGGAGCCTATTCCACTGAACCACCACCCTCAAGGTAAAGTATTTCTTCTGCCCTCAGTGTCTCTGCCATCACATGAACCTGTCTGAGACTGACACTGTTTTGCTATTATGTAGGGAAGGAAACTGAGATCCAGGACAGTCTTGCAGCTTCTTCACCAGTACATGGTCTACAGGTCATTTCACAGCTCCAGTTAAGACATGAGAAAAATGCAAATGCTATCACTCTTTCGGGATGTTCTTGTCATCTCCATTCAGAACAGAGCTTTTGAGAGAACAGGAAGTTTAAAGAAATCAAACTTTAAATGTCACTGACAGGTTCCATATTCTGCTGAAAAGCAAACTCCACCTGTTGTTACTGTCACTGTTACTAAAGTTCTGTTGGTTTTAGGACATTGTTCTTTTAACTTCCCCATTACTACCCCAGATGAGGCTGCACTTGTCCCCAGATGTAAATTTAATATATGCCACAAATTTGCCCTTCTTCTGCATTTAAAAGCCTAGACAATAATGTCTATACTCATTGGCTCATGATGGACCAGTATTAACTCAGATTACAAGGATTTCTCCACAGAAGGAGATTAGTTAATATTAAAAAACACCAAAAAGGTTCCAGGCAGACAGTTTTGTGTACTGCAGAAACCTATTACTGGCACACAGGACAAAAGCAGACAGCACAAACTACTGTGAACTGAGTCTGCCCACAACAGCATTGATCTTATTAACGAACACACAAAGCTCCTTCTGCACAAGCTGCACCACATGTGCCTGAAGTTATTTAGCACATCACAGACCAGAAAGGACACAAAGATGGGCAATGCTGTATTCACCTTCTCATTGGACACCAGATTTCAGTCAGGCACCCCAGATGAAAACAGCTTAATTATAGATCATTTATTTAAAAGTAGGTATTCAGAGCATACATATATCCATAGGTAAAGGAACTCTGATCCTTTTTGTAGTGGTCCTGAAGAGTCCACAGGTTTAGAGATTTCAAATAAAGAGAAGCAAAAATTGGGACTGAATTGCTGAAGCTCCTCATTTGCTTCCCTTAGTATAGGCATCCCAGATTTAGGTATTACATGGAGTCCTGCTGTGATCATTGCTTCACACAAAATGTCAAGGAGGACCTCACAGCAGCCCTTACCTTGCCACTAATGCAGATGCCAGCCCTCCGGCAATAAGAATCCCATCTCCACCAGAATAAACTATCAGGTACTGGCTCATTCTCAGCCATCTAACAGGCAATGTGGCCAAGAGCACCAGCTACCTCTCTGCCACTTGCTACCCTTGCCTGTGACATGCTGCATTGTCCCAGCTTCCACATGGATTTCCTGTTTTCTGACACCTCACGATAGATGAGGAGAGAAAAGTGGAAAGGTGAGATAGAGAGAAATGACAGAGAAAAGTGAAAATATGAACAAGCCAAAAGATAAAAGATGCCTCCAAGCTTATCCCGCAGCTTTCCTGTAAGGAGAGAGAATTTTCTGTTCTCTGCTGTTGCTGCCTCATCTCAGTTCCTAGAGCTACTTTGAAATGATAAATCACATCATCAATTCCAAGAAACAACATACAGCAAAGCTTGATATTAACTGCTGCAGAAACCACTTCACTGTAAAGATTACACATAGCTCAGGAAGATTTTCTCTAACTCCATTGCTGAACCTATGCCAGCTTGTGTACATCTGAATTCCTACATGCTTTTATATTTACATATCTCATGTATTTATTAAATACTCAGAATACTTAAATACAAGGTGGTGCTCATGCCCTCCTCTGTCTGTATCATAAGCTCTTTGTTGCCCTCAGCAGATGAAGGAAACATACTTGAAAGTGTAAGCTAGGTCACAGAAGAATGCAAGTCAGGAGCAAAATCAGAAAAGAACTGAATGAGATACAATTAGGAAGAAACATCCATGGCAACAAGAGTATATGTCTATAAATAGCTTATTAGTAAAAAGAAGACCAAGAAAAGCACTGGTTTGCTGCTCGTAGAGGAAGAAAGCTGTCAGCAGAAGATCTGTAAGAGGTCAAAGCATCAAATTAATTTACCTGTAGCCAGTTTGCTAACACTAGCAGTAACAACAATACAGAGGTTAGTATCACTGCCTAGGAAAAAACACATTAGAGAGTAGCTGGATATTTTCAGTTCACCTGGCCAGTCTGATTTCATCATGGGATACTTGAAGAAATAGGTGANTTTGTAACTTAAGATAGTGTAGAGAAATGTGCCAGAAATGGTTAACAGTGAGACATAATGCATTTTGTTAAGCTGATGTAATTTACAAAAAAAAAAATAAAATCAGAGATGGGTTTCAGGAGAAAGAAAAAAACTTTTACAGTAATCAGGAAAAAAATATTGGAGCAAATAAACAAACTACTTCAAAGAACATAGAGGAAAAAGGGGGAGGAGAGGGGAGTAGAGGGAGAGAGGGAGAGATGAGTAAAAGCCAGTAATGGATTTTCCAAGACAAGTCATGTTAAACTGTTGTAATTTCCTTCCCTGACAAAGAAGCAGACATGGCAGATAGAATAAGTGCATGTCATATATCTTGACTTATTAAGGCTTTTGACACTATGTCACATGACATCCCCTGGCACAACAGTCTAGGGAAATGCAGTCTAGATGAAACTATGTGGAGATGGGTGCAGAACTAGCTGGGAAAAAAGCTACACACTCAAATTCAGCAGAATGTTGCTGGCAAAGTGAAAGATACAGAGACTGGCCAGTGAGATCTGCACCAATCTGTCAGTCTGTGCCTGGGCCTGCTCCTGCTTCATCTCTTCCTGGGCAGACTGAAGGTAGGAATGTGAAGTGCATTATTGCACCTGCAGGTGAAAGAATTCTAACAGGGCAAAAGCCATTTGGGTGACAGGAGAATTAAACAGACCCAAACCACAACCAGCTCACTGTGCTAACATGGCTTACCCACCACTCTGAAAATTACAATCTTCAAGGTCCCCCCCCATCCTTGGGTTTAGCAAACCTTCTGAGCAAAGGAGTGGAATAACTGAGCAATTTTTTTAGACTGGATTTCAACATTTGAGGTTACTCTAGTTTCAAGGAAACCTATAAACCATACGAGGAGCACTGCAAGAGGGTAAACGTTTGGTAGCTGGACTTTGGGAAGATAGACATGAACTAGGTTGGACTCTGAGTTCAGCTGGAGAGGGGCTAGACCAGGAGGTGAAGAGGGGCAGAAGAGCAAGCAGAAAATCAGTGTGTTTTCAATTAATCACAGCTCCAAACACTGTTGCCTAGGAGTGTGTGTAGCGTGAGGTTGATAGGCCACAGGATCCACGTACCTTAAACATTTGAAACTGCCCCATGATGGGAGTTTGTGAAGTTCAGGCTACATCTGAGAATGTTTTCATGCCATATTATGGTGAAAGTCATGGAAGTCCTGCTGGGGATAGACATTTAACTTCTGGGATGTGGGGCATTGCTTTATTGTGGTTACATCCAAACTCCTGCTTGCAAATAATGCACAAAGGAAAAATTGCAAGAAAAATCCCCTACTTTCCTAATTGGAATATTTTCCTTCTCTTTTTAACTGGATCATTTTTAATCCACTGGTTGGGAAGACCAATGGGTGGAGAGCTATTGCAAAAAGCCACCGATAAGGTATATCCTGACATCCTAATAACTGCCATTAGCTTCTGAAACCACATACTAGGCACAGTTAACATTATCAGTGCAGAAATTATCATTGTAGCTAAGAGGAAAGCCCTGAAAAACACTATTCATTTTAATGGCAAATTACTGGGTAAGTCTCAAAGCTGAAGGGGGAAGAGTTTAGATCACACCATTCTTGTATAAAGTGATGCATATTTATAGCCTATAGGATGCAAAATTTTGTATCATATACAGCCCAAGTGTTGCTATATATAATTTAGGTTTACTCAACTCTTGGTGAAGGAAAAATGATTTGTAGTTCTATTCTGCAAGGGAAAACCTCCACAAAGGCAACAGGACTAGGTAAAATGAAGGAAAAAGAAAACCCCAACCCAGAAAAATCAGACCAACTGTATTTATAATGGTCATTTTTCCTTTTCTATCTCAACTGAGAGGTATAATGAAATCCTTCATTAGAAATTGGGTAGCAAATAATACACTGCAGAAGAAACACAGTTNAAGAAATAGGTGAAATAGTGTCAGTTATTATTAGCAGTTATCTCTTGGAGCTCATGGGTAGTGAATGAATGATGAGGGCCATGAAAAGAAAAAAAAAAAAANTGGGTTTCAGGAGAAAGAAAAAAACTTTTACAGTAATCAGGAAAAAAATATTGGAGCAAATAAACAAACTACTTCAAAGAACATAGAGGAAAAAGGGGGAGGAGAGGGGAGTAGAGGGAGAGAGGGAGAGATGAGTAAAAGCCAGTAATGGATTTTCCAAGACAAGTCATGTTAAACTGTTGTAATTTCCTTCCCTGACAAAGAAGCAGACATGGCAGATAGAATAAGTGCATGTCATATATCTTGACTTATTAAGGCTTTTGACACTATGTCACATGACATCCCCTGGCACAACAGTCTAGGGAAATGCAGTCTAGATGAAACTATGTGGAGATGGGTGCAGAACTAGCTGGGAAAAAAGCTACACACTCAAATTCAGCAGAATGTTGCTGGCAAAGTGAAAGATACAGAGACTGGCCAGTGAGATCTGCACCAATCTGTCAGTCTGTGCCTGGGCCTGCTCCTGCTTCATCTCTTCCTGGGCAGACTGAAGGTAGGAATGTGAAGTGCATTATTGCACCTGCAGGTGAAAGAATTCTAACAGGGCAAAAGCCATTTGGGTGACAGGAGAATTAAACAGACCCAAACCACAACCAGCTCACTGTGCTAACATGGCTTACCCACCACTCTGAAAATTACAATCTTCAAGGTCCCCCCCCATCCTTGGGTTTAGCAAACCTTCTGAGCAAAGGAGTGGAATAACTGAGCAATTTTTTTAGACTGGATTTCAACATTTGAGGTTACTCTAGTTTCAAGGAAACCTATAAACCATACGAGGAGCACTGCAAGAGGGTAAACGTTTGGTAGCTGGACTTTGGGAAGATAGACATGAACTAGGTTGGACTCTGAGTTCAGCTGGAGAGGGGCTAGACCAGGAGGTGAAGAGGGGCAGAAGAGCAAGCAGAAAATCAGTGTGTTTTCAATTAATCACAGCTCCAAACACTGTTGCCTAGGAGTGTGTGTAGCGTGAGGTTGATAGGCCACAGGATCCACGTACCTTAAACATTTGAAACTGCCCCATGATGGGAGTTTGTGAAGTTCAGGCTACATCTGAGAATGTTTTCATGCCATATTATGGTGAAAGTCATGGAAGTCCTGCTGGGGATAGACATTTAACTTCTGGGATGTGGGGCATTGCTTTATTGTGGTTACATCCAAACTCCTGCTTGCAAATAATGCACAAAGGAAAAATTGCAAGAAAAATCCCCTACTTTCCTAATTGGAATATTTTCCTTCTCTTTTTAACTGGATCATTTTTAATCCACTGGTTGGGAAGACCAATGGGTGGAGAGCTATTGCAAAAAGCCACCGATAAGGTATATCCTGACATCCTAATAACTGCCATTAGCTTCTGAAACCACATACTAGGCACAGTTAACATTATCAGTGCAGAAATTATCATTGTAGCTAAGAGGAAAGCCCTGAAAAACACTATTCATTTTAATGGCAAATTACTGGGTAAGTCTCAAAGCTGAAGGGGGAAGAGTTTAGATCACACCATTCTTGTATAAAGTGATGCATATTTATAGCCTATAGGATGCAAAATTTTGTATCATATACAGCCCAAGTGTTGCTATATATAATTTAGGTTTACTCAACTCTTGGTGAAGGAAAAATGATTTGTAGTTCTATTCTGCAAGGGAAAACCTCCACAAAGGCAACAGGACTAGGTAAAATGAAGGAAAAAGAAAACCCCAACCCAGAAAAATCAGACCAACTGTATTTATAATGGTCATTTTTCCTTTTCTATCTCAACTGAGAGGTATAATGAAATCCTTCATTAGAAATTGGGTAGCAAATAATACACTGCAGAAGAAACACAGTTAACCTGCTCTTATATATGCAAAACCATAGAGCCAATATTTTAAATCCATTTTTATTATCCACTAGATGATATAACCTAGCCTCTGTTTATCAAGCAAGCTAGCTTTGCTCACCAATATTTCAGCTGAATTTTGAAAGCAGAACATACAGAAAGAATTTACCTCCAGTAAAACTTGGACAAGGATGCTTAAAGTACATATAACTTTATTATGATTATTGAACTGATGCNGTGTTCTTATTTAAAATAAAGTAATGGAGGGGGTTTGAAATTTAAGACCAGTCTGTGTAAATACTGTAGGAGCAGCAGAGTTTTGTAACTTAAGATAGTGTAGAGAAATGTGCCAGAAATGGTTAACAGTGAGACATAATGCATTTTGTTAAGCTGATGTAATTTACAAAAAAAAAAATAAAATCAGAGATGGGTTTCAGGAGAAAGAAAAAAACTTTTACAGTAATCAGGAAAAAAATATTGGAGCAAATAAACAAACTACTTCAAAGAACATAGAGGAAAAAGGGGGAGGAGAGGGGAGTAGAGGGAGAGAGGGAGAGATGAGTAAAAGCCAGTAATGGATTTTCCAAGACAAGTCATGTTAAACTGTTGTAATTTCCTTCCCTGACAAAGAAGCAGACATGGCAGATAGAATAAGTGCATGTCATATATCTTGACTTATTAAGGCTTTTGACACTATGTCACATGACATCCCCTGGCACAACAGTCTAGGGAAATGCAGTCTAGATGAAACTATGTGGAGATGGGTGCAGAACTAGCTGGGAAAAAAGCTACACACTCAAATTCAGCAGAATGTTGCTGGCAAAGTGAAAGATACAGAGACTGGCCAGTGAGATCTGCACCAATCTGTCAGTCTGTGCCTGGGCCTGCTCCTGCTTCATCTCTTCCTGGGCAGACTGAAGGTAGGAATGTGAAGTGCATTATTGCACCTGCAGGTGAAAGAATTCTAACAGGGCAAAAGCCATTTGGGTGACAGGAGAATTAAACAGACCCAAACCACAACCAGCTCACTGTGCTAACATGGCTTACCCACCACTCTGAAAATTACAATCTTCAAGGTCCCCCCCCATCCTTGGGTTTAGCAAACCTTCTGAGCAAAGGAGTGGAATAACTGAGCAATTTTTTTAGACTGGATTTCAACATTTGAGGTTACTCTAGTTTAAAGGAAACCTATAAACCATACGAGGAGCACTGCAAGAGGGTAAACGTTTGGTAGCTGGACTTTGGGAAGATAGACATGAACTAGGTTGGACTCTGAGTTCAGCTGGAGAGGGGCTAGACCAGGAGGTGAAGAGGGGCAGAAGAGCAAGCAGAAAATCAGTGTGTTTTCAATTAATCACAGCTCCAAACACTGTTGCCTAGGAGTGTGTGTAGCGTGAGGTTGATAGGCCACAGGATCCACGTACCTTAAACATTTGAAACTGCCCCATGATGGGAGTTTGTGAAGTTCAGGCTACATCTGAGAATGTTTTCATGCCATATTATGGTGAAAGTCATGGAAGTCCTGCTGGGGATAGACATTTAACTTCTGGGATGTGGGGCATTGCTTTATTGTGGTTACATCCAAACTCCTGCTTGCAAATAATGCACAAAGGAAAAATTGCAAGAAAAATCCCCTACTTTCCTAATTGGAATATTTTCCTTCTCTTTTTAACTGGATCATTTTTAATCCACTGGTTGGGAAGACCAATGGGTGGAGAGCTATTGCAAAAAGCCACCGATAAGGTATATCCTGACATCCTAATAACTGCCATTAGCTTCTGAAACCACATACTAGGCACAGTTAACATTATCAGTGCAGAAATTATCATTGTAGCTAAGAGGAAAGCCCTGAAAAACACTATTCATTTTAATGGCAAATTACTGGGTAAGTCTCAAAGCTGAAGGGGGAAGAGTTTAGATCACACCATTCTTGTATAAAGTGATGCATATTTATAGCCTATAGGATGCAAAATTTTGTATCATATACAGCCCAAGTGTTGCTATATATAATTTAGGTTTACTCAACTCTTGGTGAAGGAAAAATGATTTGTAGTTCTATTCTGCAAGGGAAAACCTCCACAAAGGCAACAGGACTAGGTAAAATGAAGGAAAAAGAAAACCCCAACCCAGAAAAATCAGACCAACTGTATTTATAATGGTCATTTTTCCTTTTCTATCTCAACTGAGAGGTATAATGAAATCCTTCATTAGAAATTGGGTAGCAAATAATACACTGCAGAAGAAACACAGTTAACCTGCTCTTATATATGCAAAACCATAGAGCCAATATTTTAAATCCATTTTTATTATCCACTAGATGATATAACCTAGCCTCTGTTTATCAAGCAAGCTAGCTTTGCTCACCAATATTTCAGCTGAATTTTGAAAGCAGAACATACAGAAAGAATTTACCTCCAGTAAAACTTGGACAAGGATGCTTAAAGTACATATAACTTTATTATGATTATTGAACTGATGCTTTACTTGCAGCAATTACTACCCAGAACTCGTTGTTTTTCACAAATGAACAGTAAACATCAGTAACATGGACACATGCATTTTGCCCCAGATCACTGCCATCAAGCAAATGAATAAAGCTAATCAAGTTGCCTATCTTTTGTTTTTACAGCTCATTTCCAGCTGAGTTTACAGCATAGCAGCAAGCAAGGAGTATAAAAAAAGCATTTCACAAAGGCAATATGAAGATCTAATTGGTTTAAGTCACTGTCAAAGCCAACATGGGGACAAGTTTATAGGGCACTGCTAAGATGGTACAAATGCTACTTGTATGAAAACTCCTGTGTGTTTAACTACATGGAAATTAGCGTGTAGTGGCAGGCTAACAACACAGTGAGTACCGTATCATTACAAGATTATAGCCTTCTAAACCACAAGGCAAGAGTACAGGTTATATGCTAATTAGTTTTGCATCTACTAAAGGTAATTACATGGTAATCTCCATGTAGTTACATGGTATTTAATAGGAAGCCCTATTAACTAATCATATAATTAAAGTGTAGTTGCATGAAACTCCTGCCCTGTGACATCCACGGTAGCCAGATGAATTAAAACTGATGGAATTTCACAGCATAGCTTGTTCCTGTTATCAGACTTTAGAGCAATATCACACATCCCAAGACACTGGAGAGGAAAACGTACCAAAAGTCGAGGTGCTCACTATCAATACACAGAAAACAGCACCTCATACCCAGAGCCACCATTCGTTTCCACAAAATTCCTAGGAAGGGAACCCCACCATAGTCTTTGGTTTTGTCCTCACTTGGTTGTCCTCTTTCCTTTTTTTCACCACTTTTCTCTACAATTTCTGCTTCTGCAGCCTCTCAATCACAGCCATCCTGCCTTTTCTGTCAGCACATTTAAGGCAGCACTGTCACCTGTTGCACCTTCACTTCCTCACAATTTTTTTCTGCATATAATAAAGTTACCAAAACTCTCCCCTCAGACTTTCCAACCCCAGGCCTACAGCCAGCAAGGCTCCTCCATTTTCCTTCCGTTAGCAAGGCACCCTTTCTGCCTGTCCTCAGCAGAACCTGCTCGCTGCCACCACACTCTTCTCTCCAGGCTGATACCTTCTAACGACAACCCCTAAAGATTTCTAACAGGTTACACCACTGACCACAGCAAAATGGAGAAGAATGAGCAATGCAGATCAGCATCAGTGCTGGTCAAATTTCAAAATGTCTCATGTCAACTGCTGGTGCTGCAAATGTTGCATTCCAGAGTGGACTGAAAAATTTGAATTTCCCAGAAAACAGTTACAAATCTAGTAAATTAAAACATTTTAATTATTGGTTTCATCTTTCTACTATTCTGCACTTAATTTTGTACAAACTAAAATCAGGCTCACGTAGCACTATAACCTATAGAAAAAAAGAAAGTAAAAAACAAAAATAATCAAAATAAGCTTTTTTTTTTTAAAAAAAAAAAAAAAGGTGGCCTGTCAAGAGTTTCCAATCATATGTGATACTAAATCTGCTACTGGGGTTTCCCTAGTCTGTTGGGGATGCAGAAATCTCCATCAAAAATGTGAAAGCAAGTGACATGTCAGACTAAATAATAATAAAAATAATAATAATGATAATAAACAACTGCTGAGAGTTGTTATCATCCAGGATACCATGGAGTTTAAAGTTTAAAGGAAGAGGTAACACCTTTTGCTACCACAACTGCTAGAGTTGCAAAGTGGACAGGTTTGGGGGTTTCTTCAGTTTTACTGCAAGACTGACATGGGTGCATGCTGAATTTATACTGAAGCTTCTCTTTCTACCCCTAAGGTGAACTTTTGGGGTTGCAGCCTTCATCACTTTATTCCACCTCTCCCAGCTGCTGTCCTAAAAGACAGACTCTCCATCTGCAGCCTTCACAACTGGTATATCATTGGCCTATCACAACTGCAAGAGTGTCTTACCTTGAGCAGAGGCAGCCTCACAGCTCACTGTGTGTACAGCTTGGTAGCTGATCAGGCTGAATCAAACTCGTTGGTTACACCCCACCGGGAATGAGGGGTCACAGGGGCAGGGTGCTGTATTTTGTGTTGTATCTGTTAGCATGCCAACTGATACCATCTGCCCTAAAGAGAGAATTAGGGGTTTCTTCATTTCTTTTTCATCTTACCTATATTCCAGTCCTAAAGCTTCTCGTATAATCCTATGACAGAGAGGTTCAGAGGTCATTGTGAAGGTCATCAGGAGGCAGGGAAACAGCAACTAAAATGTTTTCAAGGTGATTTCTGCCTTGGCACTGGAAGGGAAGGGAGGTGGTACGCAAGCCATGTGAAGTACTCCCTGGTCTCAGGACAGGTTTTATTCCTGGAGAAGGTTTAGCCTGGAGAAGATAAGATTGAGAGGGGATCTTATCAATACTTATCTAAACAGCAGGTGTCAAAAGGATGGGGTCAGCCTCTTTTTAGTGGTGCCCAGATAGGACAAGGGACAACCAGTACAAACTGGAACAGAGGAAGTGTGACAGAGCTCTGGAACAGGCTGCCCAGAGAGGTTGTGGAGCCTCCTTCTCTAGACTTTCAAAACCTCCCCGGACATGTTCCTGTGTAACCTGCTTTAGGTGAGTCCCTTCCAACCCCTACTATTCTGTAATCTCTGAACACCTAATGGTAGTTTGGAAAGAAAATAAAAATAAAAAAAAAAAAGAAAAAAGAAAAGCCTGCATGTGTTAGGAGAGTTCTCTGAAAGGGGATGTAATACTGAAAAATTATGTCCAGTCATGAAGCATTCTGGCACTGAAACAATTCTGCTGGGCCAGCATATTCACACTGAACAGCAGTTCCCACGTGTTCAGCACTAAATGGGCAGCTTGCTAACAGTCCCCTAAGAGCAGGGGAGCATATTAGCATATGGACTTGGCATCCAGGCTAGTCAGTGCTGAGTCAAACGTCTGGACAATTAAGTAAAGCTAAGCAGAAAGCATAAGTAGCTCGCAGTATTACTTCAATTTAATGATAACAAAGACTTATTAATTAACAGCAGCGATTACTACAGTGAAAGAGGCTATGAACTTTTTTTTTTCACTATAAAGGTCTGTATTAAGTCTGCACACTGCACTGATATTGACACTTTTCAGAAATGCAATTCCTTTTTATTAGCATACAGAAATATGCTTCCAAAGCGGATTATGGCTTATTAAAGGACACTAGAATGAAGAGATTATTCTCTCCATCACTGCTTCTCTTTCCACCACCATTGGGAGGATCATGAATCAGTCTCACAACATACACTTTGGCCCTGAAATCTTTACAGCAGTGCCTTCTCTCCCCTTGCTCTGTGCAGCTCCAGGTCACTGCTTCCAGCAGCTGTGGAGCTGTCTGCAAACACCACCAGCGCATTATCCCAGGTGAGGTAGCTGAGAAGGAGAGCAGAACTGAAAGGCACAGAGCAAGACATTCTCTGAGCTCCCAAAACAACATTTACTTGCTGATCTGATATGGATATTTCAAATACCCATTGGCTTACAATTTCTTAACTAGTAACAAAATCTCCAGAAAACTTGGGGATCCATCAGTGAGGAGCACCCAGGGGTTGGTGATCTGTGACAAGCATGGTCAAAACCAGGTGCATCAAAACCTAATGAACATGGAAACTGGCTGTATGTTTGAAAAGCTGGTGCTTTACTGATCTGTGTGAACTGTCAGTCACCCTGGGCTCTCAAGGTAGAAGGGACAGCTGACATATGAACAGTACAGGAATCTGATGGTGACCTTTAAGAACAGCTACTTGCCACAGGCAGAAATTTTGGGTCATCGCTATCAACTTACACAGAAAACACACTGACTCACTTGGCAACTGTGATCAAGACATTTTACTTGGCCAAAACCACCAACCTTTATGCTTTCAGTAGACACCAGTTATGTTCACGCTGTGAATATGCCTCCTTGTGTGTCCTTTTCATCTCTCCTTCTATCCTGGATGGGAATATCTCACCTCTTTGCCCTTCACCACACACAAAGGCTGTTGTAACTGAGGAGCTCTTTGTGCTAGAACTCTTTTATCAGATGAAGAAGAAAGTGAGAGGAAGTACAAATAGGAAAGCACTATGTATGAAGAAAAACCCTGAACAAAAAGTCAAAAAAGTAAATTCACATGGTTCAGTCACTCTCTCACCTCTCAAGTTGCTTATGCACATTTGAAACAATTCCTGAATCTGAGGATGTTAGAAGCACTGTCAAGATGAAGGCTTCTAATAGAAAGCAAAAAGCTCAGCAGAATTTATAACTAAATATATAACTAAATATATTACTTAATTTTGTTTAAAATAGATACAAGGCAGTCAGAAGTAGGGCTTGGGATTAGGAAAACAAAGCTGGAGAGACTTTTTGAAAATATTTTCATTTAAAAAAAAATAGTTTAACTCCATTTAAGAAAAAAGAAGGTAGACACGGAGGTTGTGTGTAGGCCATGTAAAAAGGAAATCCTAGGTCTCAGGTTAGGTTTTTACTTCCTGGATTTCTGAACACCTGATGCCAGTCTAGCAAGAAGCAGAACCTGAACTAAGAGATGCTACAGGCACAGATAGATTGTAGATAAAGAGAGGGAAGGAATATAAATAGAAATTAACATGTGAAGACTTGGGTTTTTTTCATTCACCTCTTATAGATGCAACCTCTTCCCTGAAGGTTCCCGGCCAGCTGACCTGGTGTCTTACACATCATGCTTATTTCACTATCAGTGTTATATGTAGTGAATGGCTCAGTACAAAAGAGCAGAAATTGGAGCAATTAGGTTATTGCATAAAGTCCTCGTTAGCCAATTCATTTGAGCATGAGTACAAAATTAGATGCAGCACTGAGAACAACCACCAATCCAGCCTCCTGCTCCTGCCTAGTGCACCAGCAGCACCCATGCCCAGCAGGGCCAGGTTTGGGTCTCCTTGAGAAGTACAGACTAAGCTTGCATTAAAGGATGCTACTCCAGGAGGGTCATTTTCTATTTGTCTGATGTTAGAGGGGATGAGGACATCTGCATCCAGCAGAGTCCTTTTTCACTATGATCCACCTAATGCAGGGGATAGGTCAGCTCCTTTGAAGAGCCATTCTACCTGAGATCTTCATTCACTTAATATTTGTAGTTCATCATATTGCAGCCACTGTCTCTGCTGCCACACGGCTTTCTCTTTCATTGACTACCTCTAGTTACAACCTTATTCACCCAGTGGCCTCAGCAGCTGCACTAAAATACACCAAGCACTCACACAGTTGGCTCTGTCAACCAGCCAGATCCCTACTTTGACAATGCTCCCTCTGCAACACTGTAGGTCAGAGAAGGAGACCAGGATTTTAATTTTTCCATTAATTCACACTGTGCAGAAAAATCAATACTCAGCAAATGTCCAGATGCCCTGACAAGCCATTTACAGACTGTACCAGCTTGATAATTGTTAATTTCTTTAGGTAGAGTGCCATGCATATAAGCATGCGTATAAGGAGATATATAATGCAAAAACCAAAAAGGCTTTAACTATCTCCTCAAAGCTCCAAACAATAAGGAAGCAACCTTGAAACCCAAATTCAAGTGGTAAAAGTGTAAACTCTAACTGACCACATCTCAGTATGGAAAAAAGAAAAAAAAAATCAGTAAACAGTCATCACAAAAATTCTGGATGACTGGATTGTTAGAGGCTAAGGCCATAATTCTAACTCAAAATCATAATACAAAACAAGAGTGTTGGTTTTGCTTCTCTATTCACAGCCTATGGTGAACTTCCATTGTGGGGTTCCCTGTTCAGCATTTCACTCTCATTGGATTGAAAATATGTTTTCCTTGACCTTTGCAGTTTCCCCTTTTGTGTGCTACCTGGTATCATGGTAGAAAATATAGGCATCTACAGCAGAGAGAAATAAAATCAAAATGCAATCAAATTTTTCATTTCTCTATAAAGGAAAAAAAATAAGTATCTCAAACATAAATACTTAATGATTTTAACAAAAAAATAATCATTTATTAAACAATATGTGCTTATTAATAAATTACAAGGCAACCAGATGTAGAAGTCACTTTCAATGTGTTGTAAGTGCTTATGCTAATGAGCATAAGCAGAAGCATTTTTAGATGTTTGTTTGCATGGGGAAAATACTAGAATAAGGTCAAGCCAAGCAATTTTGAAAGAGAAGTGATGGATAGTTACCTACTGCTCTTAAAGACTACCTGGCAGTATTTGTTCATACACAGTCAAGATGACCTTTCCTCTTTTGAAGTGATTTCCATTAACCATTTTCCAAACCAAATGCTTGGCAGCCCCTACTGCAGAAAAATGCATTTCCAACCTTACGTGAGTCGTATCTAGACTGCTGAATCAATATAAATAACACCATTTTAATAGAAAAAAAAATAATTGAATTTTTCAGTGAAAGCAACAAAAAGAATACAAACTTTTTCTTCTTTTAATATCTCGGGCATAACAGAGTTATGGTCATGAAGAGAAAACAAAGTGTTCCCACCTAAAGGAAGAGGAAAAACAAATTCTTCCAAAATGTTGAGGTTGGGCCTCCATTTTATTTTAGCATTAGAGCTGAAGAAGTTCTGTCTTATATTCTGTCTTTCTCAAGTACATTTTGTTTCCCCAAACTCAGGGTTACCCAGTGGGAGCATAAAGACAACAGGAAGGTGCAGTGCAGGTGGGTGCAGGCAGCAGTGCTCAAGTGCAGGTATTTAGCACAGATGTCTACACTCAGCTCTAAGTGTAAAGTAAATATGAAAGCATACAGGTTTCAGGTGGAGTATTATCAGGCACAGTACACAAATAAATGTACCTAATATTGTGTCATTATGTAAAAGTAGCTACACAAATGCTTTATTTTGTATGTATGCTGAAAATACAGGCGCAGAGGAATCTGGACTGAAAAAGCTTCCAAATAGTTTTGGTAGTGCAGTTTTATCCCTTCCTAGAGGCAGATTTACACCTCTTCACTGGCATTCAGCTTTGTTCCCTGGAGCAGAGATTATTTTTTTTCGCTGTGCCAAAATTGAGCACATGGGTGTTTTCTGTGGAAATATTCTGCATACCTTCTAGGTATGCAGGCATCAAGTATTCAGGATAAAAATGGTATCTTTGTACAAAGTGTATTTAAGGTAGTTGTATCAGAAGCTGAGATAATTCCACTCCTTCTGTGTATTTTTTTAACACTTCAAAATTGGGCTAAATCCCAATTTTCCTCCTCCTGGTGACAGCTCCCCAATCCAAGCTGTGATCTATGCCATCTCCTTGTATTTTATTTTAGCAATGGAACAGAGAGGGTTTCCCATGTGACATATCTACCAAGTTTACTTGACTCTGCTATTAACGTTTGTGACAAATCTGTTTGGTTTGTGGATCTTGAGGGAAGACTCTGGGGGCATTTGATCAAGTTATCTCAAAACTAGACGAAGAAGCCCAGAGGTTGAAAGACAAATCTCTTTGTATTGTGATAGTTTACCTAGCCACACAAACTGTGCTTTAAATTGATGATGGAGAATTAATCTTTTTCGTTTTTTGAAATCTCAATATTAGCATAAATGGGGCCAGAATAAAGCTATAAATGTAAATTGCAGCATATCCTGAATTAAAATCTGTATACTTTTAGAAGAGAACATTACAAAACCACTCACAAACGAACATTTGGATTTAGAAGCAATCGTATGTAGAATATGTCCTATCATTATACAATTAAGCAAAAGATCTGAAGCAACTGCACATTTATTTATCATCTAAACCTTTCAAATTCACACACATAATAGGAACTGTAGAAATAATTTTAACAGTGACCTGTTATACAGAAATTTGGAATAAAACAAAGTAAGCTGCAAAGTAAGCTGCAATTCATTCTAATTTGAAAATAGAAGCATTAATATTAACAATTCTGTTTTGAAAGGTAAAGAAAAATGTATTCATATTTCAGAAGAACACATAAACGTCTTAAAAAAAAAAAGGCTTCTTTTGCCGTACCGTATAGGTAGGTATTAAACAGTAAATTATTGAGCAACCTAAGTTTCTTTATATCTGCTACAGATACATGAAGAAAAAAGAAAAAGAAAAAAAAAAGAGGCATTTTCTGGTTAAGAACTAAATTAATAGAATCTATCTCAAATGACTGCACTGCTTGGATTGCTGAATTCTCAAAGTTTTCACTCAAATGTTGCTGCTGCTTCCAAAACCCCTTAAGACCTAGCTTAATGTTCTCTGTTGAATAACTGAGTCTTTTAAAAATAAAGCAGAAAAGGGTAAGAACCAGGGAGGTTTGAGGGCTTTTTGAATAATGAAAGAAAAAGAAAAGTCAAGGAAGAGAAAGTCACTGACATTTGTAATGGATTTTTTTTTTCTAAAAAAAAAAACAAAAACAAAGAAGAGTTCACTTTTTCTTGTACCTCTCTCTACAGATGCATTTAACATTTAATGTGGTTAGCTGCAAAAAAAACAGTTCAGCAAATTTCTAACAAATGTATCTGATAGTTAGAATCACAGAATGTATTGAGTTGGATGGAACCTCCAAAGGTCATCTAGTCCAATGCCCCTGCAATAAGCAGGGACATCTCTGACTAGGTCAGGCTGCTCAGAGCCTCATCAAGCCTGGCCTTGAATGTCTCCAGGGATGGGGCCTCCACCACCTCTCTGGGCAACCCATCCCAGTGATCTATCACCCTCATATTAAAGCTTTTTCCTAATCTCTAACCTATATCTACCTTTTCCTAGCTTAAAACCATTACCCCTTGTCCTGTCACTACAAACCCTTGCTTTCTTATTAGACCTCTTTCAGGTACTGGAAGGTTGCTATAATTTAACCCTATAAAGTGATTTAATTTATAAAGTAACTTAATGACGAGGCAGACAGCTATGCATTGTTTCATTCCTTTACAGCCACTTAAAGAAACAACTTTGTTGATAGAGCACAAGGACTATGCAATGGTAGTCATCCTATCACAAAATTGTTTGTGCAGAGCTGAAGAGTACAGAGACAAGATTTTACTCTGACATTAAAAGGTGATTACATGACACAACAGCTCATCGTAACTGTGACTTGTAAGCTACTTGCAATGCAGAATAAACCCTTGGGGTAAAAAAAACCTGCCCCAAGCCACTTAGCTTTCTTTTAAATCAGTGAAGACTGTTATTTCACTCCCAAACAGAACGGCAAGATTAAAGTTATGAGAATAAATACCCCATTGTTTTGGGCAGTTACGCCAGGAAGGGTGAGCCTCCCAGCTCTGAGACATGAGCACACTGCTGGTGCCCCCAGCACATCAGCACTGCACCACACTGGCGTGGCACCAAGCTGGGCAAGTCAACAGCAGCACACAATAGGAACACCAGTGTGGGTACCACAGCAAAGAGCACTGCATCAGGATGCAATCTGGACTGCTTAGCAGAACGTGTGTTCCCAACAAAAATACACTAGTCTGCAGTTGATTGCTAACTGCTAGGAATGCACTTGCATCTAACTCTCTGAAAGCAGTATGATTTTCTGCTGTTGTCAGATCACTTGCCACTGCTTGCACCATGTGCTGGTTTTGGCTGGGATATTATTTTCTTCCTCATAGCTGGTATTATGTTGTGCTTTAGATTTAGTATGAGAATAACGTTGGTAGCAAGAATATTGGGGCACAGCAGCACGGAGGGGACACAGTCAGGACAGCTGGCACAGACTGGCAAAAGGAATATTCCATACCATATGACATCATGCCCAGTACGTACACTAATGAGAGCTGGTGAGGTGAGGCAGATCACTGCTGGGGACTGGCTGAGCATCACACAGTGGTGAGCAACTGCATTCTGTAGTACTTGTCTTCCTTGGGTTTTTATTTTACTCTCTTTTGGTAATCTTCCTTTTCCTTACAATCGCTATTACTATTATTGTTGCTATTGTATATTATTTATATTTCAATTATTGAACTGTTCTTGTTCTTATCTCAATCTAGAATTTTTAATTGTTTTCAATTCTCCTCCCCAAACCACCAGGATGGGGGTGGGTGCAGCAAGTGAGCGGCTGCACGGTTAGTTGCTGGTTGGGGTAAAACCACGACACTGAAACAGTAGCTGAAGAAAACACAACAATAAATACTGGCAATAAGCACTTAGGACGAGCTCCAGGATGAATTGGCTTTGGCAGTATTTCTGCTCTTGTGGAATTGCTGCTTCACACAAGTATCTTTCAATGCAGTTTGTTAAAAGAGCACGAATGCTCAGAACTCCCTTAGGGGATGGAAGGCTTGAAGTGAGCCAGGTAGAGACAACAAATCGCTGTAACTCCTGCAACGCCTCCCCCATGCATAAGCAGAGCTGTGAGCCTAAGACTGGAGGTCAGTCAATGATGACCTCCTGCCAAATTAGTTTCAGATGTCTTCTGGGACAAAATCCTTGGAGGTCAACATTCAGAAATGTCAAGGGTTGAATCAGATTGTGTACGGTAATGCCAATAAATTGATCTTAATCAAAATGCAATAATCCTCTTGAAGAGTAAAGCTTTCATTGCTAGGAAACTTCATTGCTGCCATTCTTGTCAAGATGTTAACTGGCCTCCAAACATGTAAGTACTTAAACAGAAGAAAATCACATGTCGTTCTTCTCCTGTTTCCACAGTTCAGCCCCATTATTTATTATTCATTATTTATATACTCTACTCTGCACTGGTGAGACCCCACCTTGAGTACTGTGTCCAGTTTTGGACACCCCAGTTCAGAAAAGATAGAGATTTGCTGGAGAGAGTCCAAAGCAGGGCCACCAAGATGATTAGGGGAATGGAGCATCTCCTTTATGAGGAGAGGCTGAGAGAGCTGGGGCTCTTTAGCCTGGAGGAGACTGAGGGGAGACCTCATTAATGTTTATAAATATGTTAAGGGTGAGTGTAGAGAGGATGGAGCCAGACTTTTCTCAATGTCGTCCAATGACAGGACGAGAGGCAATGGGTGCAAGCTAGAGCACAAGAGGTTTAGGGTCAACACAAGAAAGAACTTTTTCTCAGTGAGGGTGNTATATATATATGAAATAATTACCTATTTTACAAAGCAATGTCCTAAATAGTATTACTAAAAGCATCAGCAATCCAAATGTTAACAGGTGGAGTATGACAATACAAAAAAATACAATCTTAGCTCATAACAACTACCAGGTGCAATTTAAGAACATGCTTCTCAGGTGTTGCACACAGCAACTGTCCTTCTACAGAGTTATCAGCCACTAAGAAATATTGACCAGTGCCAGTCCCAGCAGGGACACTGAACACTCTGATAAGAAGCACTGGTGCATAATGGAGTAAATAGATCCTTGTTTTCCTGGGGAGAGTAGATAATAAACACTTTGCTGAGTCACTTCCTGCGTTAGGCCCATGGGAAGTTGGAATCTAAAGGTTCAACACTGACAAACTTCAGGGTGTGACTTTTCTCAGTAGCAAATCACAGAATTACTTGGAGTTCACTTAGGAGGCATAAACTTCCATGGTACTGTCTGAATGCTGCTGGCTCCTCCAGAGCCATCCCGGGCTTATGATGCATCAGAAATCTGGGTTCAACAGGTTATGTTTTCATGATCCTTACATGTGGCAATTAGCTCATGCTTCTCAAATGTCCTCTGCATTTTATCTGACACATTTCAGTGTTGCTCCTATGCCAAGGAAGGTAAAATACAGACTTTTAATAGAAAAAGAGTCAGAGCTTCATCTTGCTTGTGTGTTTGTATTCTCAATGTATGATTAGGGCCTCATTAAAAGAGTTCAAATTTGAGTATCCAAAATAATTTCCAATCAGTATCTTTTCAGGAACTACAGTCAGCATAAAATAACTAAACAGAAAATAAAGAACAATCCTATCATTCATCATCTAGTTTTGAAGAAAAGCAGATAATCTCACTTCAAAGAATGAAATTCCCTCTAGGGCCCCCTGTACATTAATCTTTTTATCTTTATCTGACCCAACCAACAGTAGTAAAGCATTGGAAAAGGAAATGTGAAACACTTTATATACATAAAAGAATAATGGGATGGAATAGGATGAAACTGTAGGTTACTGTACGTTAAGCTCTTGTACAGTAAATCAGAAAGTAATTCAAAATGACTCCTTGGTTGTTGTTATTATCCAAGTGTCAGAAGAAGTACTTTGCAGTGACTATATATCTTGCTATTCAACTTCTGCTCCTGTGGCAAAGACAGCTAAAATGCTAACTTTAATAAACAGCCACCCTGGCGCAGCACGTTATCTAATGTACAGCAGACTGACCAAGACCTGAGACATGCTGTTTCTCAAGTAACCTTCTGCAGTGACTATTTTCAGCTATTCACTTGTAAATTTATTTTTCAGTAGCTTCCCTAACGTGCAGAAACTGTGTCATAAATGAGGACTCCTGATCATCTGCAGAGATCTGATGACTCTGACCCACCACCATCCAAAGCACTCACATGTCCCTGGGGTGCCAGGCATCCCAGGTCACATATTCCCCAACTACACATTTATGGCAGAAGTAGGGCAGATACATTTCCAATTTTATTTCTGACAGCATAAATGTCTTACTTCCTCTCATATGCTAGTTATAAACTCATAAGACATCACCTGCTTTGCCCTGCCTTCACTAAAAATTTAACTCTGCTTGTATCCAAACAAATTCCTATTGCTTCCTGGCACAAGGTCATTCCAGGCAAATGCTGGTACATCATCTCTCTTCCCTCCTGTCACCTGTAACTGCAGATTCATATACAGGTTATACAGTTTATACACCAGCAGGCACTGATGGTGAATAATGTCTTGTCCGAGTCATATTCCTCACCAAAATGGCAGACCTTTTCAGCCAGCAATCCATTTCAATAGTAAAAAGAGGTATTCCAAATGTCTTTATTACTACTACTTTCTTTAAAACCATACTTTAAAATGGGAATATTTAAAATAAGTGACCCTAGCATATACTCTTTTCAATGTTCATGAGCTACAAGCTCTTAATAATTAAAAGGTATTTTATCAGCAGTTTCACTTTGTATTAGTGAAGATAAATTTTATGTTCAGGGTAACAAAATTAACAACACTCAGTGAGACAGCAACTACAGTTTCCTGTATTAACCCAACTTGGAAAAAGGCATTCAGCATCAAACAGCCCTGTTACTTCTTTCTCTAGAGGAATAACTTTATAGATTTGTTACCAACAGTTAAGAAAAACAGCTTTATGAAATGACTTTTATTTACATGGTAAAGAAATTAAGCCAAAAGTGAAGTGGCAGTGTCTGTGTTAATACAAACTGGATTTGTAAAACATGCCATTATAAAAAGATGCGAACAAGCAACAAATTCAGAGGCTTTCTAAAAGCTTAGGATATTAAGGCATTACAAAAGGGATGCCAGTAGTGCTGGCATCCACAAAGAAAAGTAGGTTTATTAGACTAAGTTTTCAAAGCCCGGATGCTTACAAGGCACAGTTTCCCAGCCTTTTAACACTTGTTTTAAAAAGTAACTCTCCAAAATAGCCATTGGGTCCCATTTATCCTGCAGGAGGAAGTGGGGTATGTGAACACCAACTCCATTTGAAACATAATTAATTAGAGGCCTCAAGGTATCACAGACAAAAGCCCGTTTATATGGAAATTGCTAGTCTAAAAAGAGACATGTAGAAACATCCTGATTCAGCAGATAAAACAATATGTAAACTCATTCTGGCCTGTCTGCCCAGCCTACAGACAGATTTCACACCACCTTCAAAATGCTTACTGCAGAGCAGGAAAGAGTTCAGGCTCCTGAACTTTTGTTCATTTTAAGTCTCCCTTAACGAGATGTAAAAATATTTGCAGCATTTATATGCTGGACAAACACTCTACTATTAAATCTACAGAATATGGGTTTAGTTTCTCACTCTGTTTATTTCTCTCAACTATGCAGCCAAGCTGAGCTTTAAATAATATAGTATTTTTTCAATATTAATTGGGGAAAAAAAAAATCCCTGAAAGTAAAAAGGACAAAAGTACTCACAAGTACCATGAGAAAGTCATTACAAATAAGCTAACATTTTCCAGAAAAAAAGTTACCACGAGTTTGTATTCTTAAAAAAATAGACCTTGTTTAATAAGAGGAAGCATACATGGGGAAGGCAAGTGTGGGGAGTCTCCAGCCCTTCTCTCATAGAAAAGAAAACCTCTGGACCACAGGAAATAACACAAGTTTTAGAAAATCCCAGTGGTATGAATGAAAACACTTCAAATAAATCTGTAAGCCCTCAAAACAATGTTAAAGGACAACAGATGTTCTTTCCCCTCACTAGCTTGTTCAGGGACTCACGTACTCCCTAGAAGAAGTCATTTATTTGCACTGATTAAAGTGGGTATTCAGATATAGACATATAAACAGAGAAACTGAGAGGAATAGGTGCATAAGGAATGACAAGCTGTGCCTGTCGTCTTGCAGACAAAAAGCCTCCCTGAATATGTGAAGATAATGGAAAAATACAGATCTTTGAATACACCTTTTCTTCAGACTTAATATCTTTATGACATACAACAGAGCCCACAAAAAAAAAAAAAGTCATCTTAAATTCAGGCTGGAAGCCACTTCTGGAATTATTTCTTTCTTTGTGTGTTTTTCTGATATGTGGCTGACATACTGGTGCCTTGCCTGATATGCTGCCAAAATAAAATATCATCATCATTATAACTCCTGCCACTGTAAGTCAATTCTGAAATTAAATCAGCAATTCAGATTCATCTAACTGTCAGGCATCCTTAAGAAACAGACTTTCCCCTGACCACGTCTGCTAGGAAGCATTCCGCTTAAAGAAGAATGACGACAGCAATATAGGCCCGCGTGTGGCCATGAGAAACTAAAATGACACACAGGTATCAAAACCCAAAAGCAGAAGCCCAAAGTCTTTTCTTAAGTCTGTAACTAGCTACAATGACAGACGTTATCCTAAGAAATGATGGGTTTACTCACAGACTCATTAAGTAAAAGTCATCAATATGGCTGGGAGCAGGCATCAAAGTCCAGCCCAAGACATCAGGCTAAAAACTAATTAGCTGTGATTAGGACTATGTGCCTTATTTCTTCCACAAGTCATACAGCTTTATCAGAAGAAGTGTTGAATGCTCCTTGATGGTCCTTAGGAAATACTAAGCCAGGTGTCTGAGGCCCATAGCTTAGGAGCTATGGGTTTGAATTCTCTCAGCCAACGTTGGGCATTGAACAAGTTTCTTGATCTGTGGGCAAGTACTGCAAACCTTGTGGAAAAGTAAACATGGAGATCCTACCCTCACCAGTGCTACCTGGAAGGACAGGAGCTTGCAACTGGGTACCCAGGTATGGAGCTCATATGCCAGTCTCCAGGTTGGGGATGCTCTGACAGGAGCTTTGCACAGCTGGAGTAAGTACCAATACCGTCATACTCTCAAACAGCATCTTTTGTGCCTTAACTTTTGCAAACAAGTTCCTTAGCCCACAGAGCCTCTCACAGCAGTTTAATCTTTCACCTAAGCAACACAGGGATCTTCCTTTCTTGTTGCTCTCCTACTGATACCCTGCCACATATATACTCGTTCCTGAAAGCCCAACATTATTATGGTAGGGTCTCTGGGAACCTTGGAGATATTCCCAATGGCGCAAGATTCACCCCTTCTTGACTCCGTATTTCCCCCCTTATTGCGGCCTGTAGCCTACATTAGGGGGCCAAATAATAACCCTGTCCTGGTTTGAGTGAGAACTGAACAAATTCTGTTCGGTGATTTTACCTTTCAGCTCAAGTTTTCTAACTAACTGCACTTACTCAAGTTAGCAGCAGGATCTGCAGACAGTGTCTGCTTCTAGCAGTGATAACACCTCATGTTTAGAGTTACTACCAAGGATACCAAGGCCACTGCTAGAACTTGGGTACCACACTGAGGGTGCAGAAAGTGAAAGACCACACCTGCAGGGAGGAGAAAGCAGGACAGGTGACCCCAAACTGACCAACAAGTTATTCCAGCCCATATAGGTCATATCCAGTATAGAAAGCTGGTGAGTCCGGAGGGTCTCTAAATGTACAGACAGAAGAAAAGCAGGCAAGCTAAACTGGAAGGCTAAGCAAGCTAGCTGGTAGGTTAGGCTCTTGGAGTTCTTCCTCTCTTGAGGGGTTCTCCCCCTCAGAGCACCAAAGAGGACTCTGTCTATACTGCCTTCGATCCCCATCGGTGTGTTCCTGAACCTGGTGCCAGAATCCAGCTCCTGAACACAGCTCCCATCGGTTGTGGGGCCCAGTCTGGGACTCTGCCAACAACAGCATCAGTGATGGTGATGTAATTACCATCGGGGGGTTGGGTTTGGTACTGGTTTTGTACATATTTGTATATATTTCATTATTATAATTTTCATTAAAATTGTTCTAGTTTCCTTTTCTAATCAGTCTCTCTCTCCCTTATTCCTTTTCTCTTCCCCTTTGGGGAGGGAGGGGGGTTAAAAGAGAGCATCTGTTATCGCTCTGGGCTGCCCTGACCCTAAACTGAGACAGGCCTGAACGAAGTTCTCCAACAAACCAGCATGCAGCACCTGCCTAGGTCAAAGCCTGCTCTGATCAGCAGTAACAGAATTGCAAGTGGAAAAAACCCAACAGGGAGTTTGAACAGATCCAGATGAAAATCATATTCTACTAAGGTAAAGATATGAGGGGAAGATTCACCTGCTCTGTTGGATCCAAAACTAATTTGAAGCAAGCTCAGAATTAGAGGTATTTTTTGTCAATATGTTGAAGATGATCTGTTTCTGCACTTCTTTTTCCTGCATTAATATTACTTCATCACCATGATCACCAGTCAGAGCAACTAAAATGGGTTCTTTAAACTCAAATTTGTAGAGAAAAACTGATTTGCAAATTGCTTTCCTCTCATAACTTCAAATATCAACTAAAAAAATTGTTGTTGTGACAAATTTAACATATGAAGGACTGCACCAACCACAGTCTCAAAACATTAAATTGTTCACAATCACCTAAACACAGCAGTAGAAAAATTCTATCAAAATACTTCACTAATGTGAACAATCCTATACCATCCTGCAGATGCAGTTTCATCAAAACTGAAACTGGTAAAAGCCAGGAAACACACTGTGTTTAAGACAGAGCCAATATGCCCCTCACCATAGAAACAACAGGAACTATCTGAAAACACAAGTACTGCGGTCACTATAAAAAGGGCCACATTGTGAAAGCCAAAATAACTTTGACAGTGATGGAAGGTAAACTTGGGAATCTTGCTCTTAACCTACACAGGAGGTAACAGGGACTGACATTCACCTCTGTCCTCACTCCTACCCACTTGGCTCTGTGCCTCCTCAGCCTTCAACCTTCTCTTCTTCTGCAGGACTTCGCAGCAACACCTCTGTAACCACAGCTTACAGTGCTACAGACTTCAATAATTCTGTTCTGGTAACCCCCAACCACAGTAATTCTGCAGTAAGTCTCCACTGCCCCTGAGCCAAGAGCATCTCCCTATACAGCTCAGGAAAGCCAGGTCCTATCGTTAGGATCAGCATCTTCAGAAAAAATGTACTAGTACACCATGAAATATCACACAAATCACAGTAAAATACTGGAGTTGAAAAGAGCAAACAACACTGTGTCAAGTCTATATGTTTATAAACTACTATATATAGTTATAAACTACAGTAAACTGTCTCCTGCTCCACTTCCAACTGATCCAACCACCGCCTCCCCCAATCCAGTAACTTCTCTCAGGGATTTAATGAACTACAATTTCAAATTTAGTATGTTGACTAGAATGCATTAATACATACTTAATAGTGTACTGTATAACAATAAAATTCTAAGAGTATGTGTTTCTCTAACTTTCAGTAGCAGTGGTAATACCCTTCATTTCCTTTGCAGGAGAAGGGCTGGGAAGCAGATACTTCTTCACTCATGAGAATGTGGAAAGACAATTTTAAATTTGGTTTGACCATTGCTAAAAGGTCAATTTGGTTTAATAAATGCTAAATTTGGTTTGAACACTGCAGAAATATTCCACCTACTCTGTTCTTTTATATAAATATTT
>VYZU01070875.1:18590-48471 GCA_013401355.1 Ceyx cyanopectus
TAATTTATTTGTGTTGGGGCAATTTCTGAATAAACACTTCCCATATGTCAAGAAATGGCCCACTATGTAATTTTGGGTAAAACTCAAGGCAGTCAAGAGAGTGCCCTAGAAGACAACTGCTGAAAGTATCCAATTAAGACATCTGACCAAGAGACAGGATATGGAAAGGAGGAAAAAAAACCCTGTTAATGAAACTGTTAATCTATAGCAATGATTTATGTATTTATCAGCTTTGCAGAATGACTGAATTATGCCATGGAAGAATAAATGAAACTCCAGAAGTAATGAAGACTACAGACTCACATTTACTGTAGAGTTATACAGATGCTGTAAAATGCAGTGGTAAAACATTTTCATAGCATCAAGCAACAGGTATGTACATTCTGCTTTAATATATTGACTGAAAATCCCCTGTTTGCATATTGCACAGCTTCTCAGTCCAAACTGAAGTAAAAGACCATTAACTCCAATCAATTTACCGCAAACAACCTTTGGAAGTCCTCAAATCCTACAAAATCAACACACAGAGGAAAATCTAGGGCCAGATCTTTGGCCACAGCCCAACCATGCAGTTCTAGTGACTGAGTCAGATTACAGCAGCTGAGAACTCATCCCATGAACTCTAAGGACGGACATTTGCCAAATGATGTTAAGCTAATGATTTGAGGCTTCAGCAGCGTCATATACAAGTTAATTGCAACTTACTTTATTGCAATAACTGTAGTAAGGTGACTGCTGTTAAAGAGGCGATTGCCCGAGCAAGGAATGTAAAAAAAACCAGTAACACTTTGGAGGTAGGTTTCCTGGTGTTTCCCCATATGTGCTCACACTTCACACAGAAGTCAGGGGAGGCTCTGCATATGCAGCTGGGGCAAAGCTGGGCCTCTAACCAGCCACGCTGACATTTCTAGAAGTCCTCATGGTTGGAATTATGCACATGCAGCTGACATTAGATTTTAAAAAATGGCAACTGAAGTACGCCAGAGTAAATATACACTGTATATATGTTGCTCTATGTGCACACAAAGTAGAATGAAATGCTATGTAACAAACAAAAATACAGGTAAGTATTTATGGAAAAAGGACTGTTCACTTGTCTTTGATAGGTCAATTTATAAATGCTAGTTTTCAACCATCTGACGTGTTGTACACAGCAGCCTTGGCAATCAATTGCTTTCATTCTTTCACTGATATAAAATTTCATGCCACAGTGCATCTTGGAATGATCCATACCAGTTCTTTAATACTGTGGGGAGATCATAACACTGTAACACTTCTAATAATACAATACGAAAAAAAACCCCAAACAAAAAAAATCAAACTTTGTGGGAGAGAAAGAAATTATTTAGCAAATATTGTTTCACCCTGCCTCAAAAGCTGAGTTTTACTCTTGGTAATAAATAGAAGGTACATAGTCTCCAGATTGTCTGTAACAATTTTGTGATGTATAATGTTTAACACGATTGATCTCTTTGTGTCTGCACATACAGTATAATTTCTGAACAAGTTCATAATGAGTTATATTGTATTTTTGCCTTGCCCAATATATATAGATATGCCTTCAGCAAAATTTCTTCTCAATATTTATACTATTTCCAAATGACAATAAAAAAAAAAAAAAAAAAAAAAAAAAAAAAAAAAAAAAAAAAAAGAGGAGGAAAGAGAAGAAGAAGGGAGCTTCCTTTACACTTGTGTCTGATGTTGGGTCTCCACAGATGGAATGTGAACATTTTCTAGGTTGAGTTCTTCCACGCTTTCATAGTCACTCATGGCTACTTCAGAGTCATCAAAGCCACAGCTGGCTGAGACATCAGAGGAGGAGGCATCTAGAGAGTTGTGCAAGGGTAAGGGCATCTTACCTGCACTAATGTTTTCTGTGTTCTGGCTTGGGCCAACAACAAAAGTACTAAATTCATTCCCAGTCTGAGACCCTGTGGTGTCTGTATCATTGGGGAACTGGTGAGGAGGGAGGTATTGGCTAGGGTGGAAATGCGGCCGTCGCCTGCAATCAGGGCTGAGTGTACTTGCCATTGAGACCGGCTGTGAGGGTGGGAGTGTTTCATATTGGTCCGAATAATCCTCTGGAAGAGGAGGTGGTAACTGGTCCTGGCTTAAAAACTCCTCTTCGTGAGGCGGGGGGTAGTCACTGTCAATGTCGTAGCCACCAAGGTAATAATCTGTTTCCAGCTCTCTGGTGCTGCCGTGATGGGCTGAGCCTCCATCTGCGGTCTCAAAATTGGGCACTTCCTCAATGTCAGACAAGCGAGCACTAGGCATCCAGTCAGAGGTATCCCAATGATATGCTGCAGCAGGAAAGAGAACCACAGTGCTCCATTAGGATGGGGCTGATAACAAGCATAGAGTGTCCTGCATGCACTCGCCTTAAGTCCTCACAGAACTTTCAAAATCGCAGCATGCGTCACAGGCCATCAACACGGGTCAGCCATGCTCTGACCGGGCGGGCAAGACAAGAGAATAAACTGCATTATGATGTGAATGCAAACAAGCAAAGAAACAAAACACGGTCACACGCAGGCATTTTGCTTTTTAAGCTACTACTGTGTGGTATTAGAAACTATGAGTCCAAGAAATCAAAATGACCAAAAATCTACAAATTAATGCTTTATACAGTTAATTGAAAAAAAAATCTATCAATTCAGTGTGTCAGCATGCTTGTGGTATCACATCTAGTCTCCCTTTCTGCCTCCAATGACTTTGTTTCAAGAAAGAAAGTGTGCAAGCAAATAATCTCATTGACTGAAAACTGGATCCTGAAATAAAAAAAGTCACTGGCCATTCTCATGCAGCATTTCTACCCAACAGAATTCAAACAAAAGAGGACATATGAAGCATTTCAAGAAAAAAAAATCACGTTAAGTTAGCACCCTGACCACCCCAGCCCAGTTCAACAGACAGAAAGTGTCTCAGAAAAATCACCTCTGTTGTAGTTTTGTCCTTGATCCATGACAGACACTGTCAAATACAAATTGAAAAGTAAAAGCTGGTAACTCAGAGCTTGTTACCAGCACAGTATTACACATGAAAACGCAAACTCTGCATGCATATTTCTAACATACAGCTGCCTCAGTGTTGTTTTAATAGGACTTTTAATTGTTCTTTATTTTAGCATACAAGATAAGCTTGCCCAGTCAAATGCAGACATACATATAGAAATGATTATGTCATGTGTATTATATTCCTTTTCCATCATATCTTAAATATTTACCCTCACTGCACAGATAACTGAATTACAATAGAGCTGGAATTCTTAATACAAAAGGGCTATCCACCTTTCTACAGTTTATAATTGCAAAGTACATTTCTCTCTCACTTGTTTACTTTGAAACAGAAAAATAAGAATCTACCATTCTCAGGGCCGGTTCAAACAAATCTGGGCCCACCTGGGCTCAGATACCATGGTGATGGGCACGGTATAAGAACCTGAATAGAATAGAATACAAAGCCATTTAATGGGGCTGTCAGCTACAATGCGCCGCAACCCCATACCCACCTCCCACCTGCACTGCCATGCTAGCCAGTGGGGAGGGAGGCATTCCAGTATGGAGAGGGTGCAGGGGTGGGGGGAGAGAGCAAGGAAAGAGGTTTTATGTGAGACAAGAGCAGGGAATAAGCTGCAGCATTTCCTAGATGTTCAGCCACATGTTACTGGGCTTCATGCAGGAAGTCACTGGGCAAGGTCTCTGGTCTGCATTGCTGGAGGTGATCTGGCCAGATAAACAGACCTTTATAGTACTTAACCTCTGGGGCTCAGCCACAGACAAGGGCAGAGAGGACTATTGTCCGGGTCTCCATCTAACACCACTCCTGCCCTTGCTTATCACCCCATGGTGCATGTGGTGATGTTGATTTCTTCATTAGCTCATTAGCCAGACAGTAGCTTTCTACCTGATTATCCTAGGGCAAGGAGGGTTGACGCTACTGCAGGTTTAGCAGCAGAGTCTGAACCGGCCCTAACCACGCTTCTTCTTTACTTCATTCTTCTTTGTAAAGTGGATTCCTCTGAGATGCATGGTTTCAGGACCCAGGAGAACCTCACTAATTTGCTGACTTGCACAACCCCAGCAGCTCCCTGGGGAAGGAGCCCCATCCTCCCATGGCTCTGCAGCAGTGATTCTGCCCACCATGCACCGGAAGCTCTGGTGCAAATAACTATTCCTGTTTTCATGAGCTCCACTGCAGGGCATGCAAAGTTCATAAGTCTCAGAAAAGGAGAAGTCTCACAAAAGGAACTGGGAAGTGGGCAAAGCATGTTCAGTGACAAACTCTTGAAACTGCAACCCGACTGGCATTTTCCGACCTCTAAAGCATTAGGGGGAGCCAATGTGTTTGCTTAAGTTTTCATTTGTGAAGGCATGTACAGTGTCTGTGTTGTCTTTTAAAAGCTTGTTGGTTTTTTTGTTCTGGTTTGGTTTGGGGTTTTTTTTTGTGTGCAACTTTCTTTTTGAATTAACCTTGGATAGTTAATTTTATTTGATAGCAAGAACGTCACTCTTACCCTTCAGGAAATCAGTAAATATACTTTAGACAAATATTCAGTGTCATCACTAGCTAGGAGTAAAAGCATTTTTCAAAATTACTATGAAGTTGGCTTAAGAAAAAAAAATCAGTTGTTTCATAAATGCTGATCATCATTAAGTGTTATGCAGTCTGGAGTATCTTAATTCTGCAAAACTTTGGATTAAATTTGCCAAAACCAGATGAAATTTTGGACTTCTGGATAGCTTGAGTTGATGTTAAGTTGACATTCTCTCAAGGATGAGATAAATGTTGTATAAATAAATACAAGTAATGTTTATCTATGAGACATCACATTTCCTCAGTGCTTTGTGGAAGAGTAAAATAGCAAGTACCTGTTTTACAGGTAAGCAAACCAGTTCACTTGTAACATGGTGTGCCTGATGCTACCCAGGAAGTCAGTGGCAGAGCTGAGTGTTGGGTCCTTGGACCCAACTGCCATACTCTGTGCAATGGGTGCATCAACACCTGGGGAAAGTCCATGGCAGGCAGGCTGCCTTGCTATGTGGCATCCACAGAGTTGGGCCTACACATCTTCGATTTGACAGTGTTACACGGGAGAAACTAGCCACCTGCCTATCACCACTTTACTCCTCTCCATATGGTCCTGTGGAGTACATAACCCAGTTCTACTGCAGCCTGGGATACTTTACAGCCTTCCTGTGTCTTCTTCTGTTTCCCAGTCTCTGAATTGAGAATAATCTCAATGATTTTTATCCATTATAAACCTAATCCTTTTCTCTGAAGGCAACGGGAATAAGCAAGCAAAAACACTGACTTGAACAGAAGAGAACGAAAGCCTTGACACCATTTCTACTATTTCCAATTACCCATAGATGATTTTTCGTACATGACTCTAGTGTTTTTGTGTTTGCTGGTGAACATGCTGATCTGCAAAACCCAATCCCTGCCACAGGTTTACTGGTCAGTGTAGATTAGTGAGGTTCTGCTGGAATGTTTCACAATGAAAACAGGAAGCACTGTTGTATAACAAGAAAGAAAAAAGTTTAAATACCTTCATTTTCAATAGTGTCAACTACATTGTTGACAAGCTGTATGACAGTCACTATGGAAGCTTGCAGGGGAGGGAAAGCAGAAAATAAAGGGAGGGGAAGGACAGCTTCAGGTTAGTATTTAAAACACACATCATAATTACCACAATAAATTTCATCAGACAGAACTGACATTGAAAAAAATAAAAAAAAGACTGCTGACCAATGATGCATGATTTATGCAGTGAGTTGCAGGACATTTCATTTCAGATAATCCCATATATTTTCAGAGTGAAGATAAATTCCAAACCAGCATTTCTAGAAAGGCATATGGGATGATGTGTATCACCTCATAAATTCAAGCAGACTGGCCAGCTGATTCAGTTAACTGAAGCAGTATCTTGTCTACCTGACATTAATTTCTAATTCATTCTTGCTTAAAGGTCTCCAGAGATGGTGCCATGTACTCCAAGGGATCATTACCTTTTAGACCATGACACCACACAAAATGTTGCTAAGCTCAATCTATTTCCTAAGAGGAGTGTTTTACTTTTTCACTGTTTATACTGTGCAATAACTTTGGGATGTTAAGTAGTAATGCTATAATTGACATCTGTGACTGACAGCGTGTTTTCACAAATGCTCTTTGTGTTCTCTGAAGATGCTTTGCCAAAACATATTTTTCCATTTAAATAATTTATATAGACTGTACAATTGTTTATATGGAGCCCAACAGGTCTATACAATATGTGGTCCTCTAGATGGTCTGCATTTTGGACCAGCTAACACCACTGTTTTTGAATACCTGAAATATCCACCAAAACCAGGGGGGAAACTCCGTTTATGGTACTGGATCCATCTCTTTTCCTTTAATTATGAGAAAACATCTATTCCACTCAGTAAGAAGACTCCAAGCACTGTGGAGAGGGTGATTAGTGGCTGCTTGCATCTGACACAAGCTGAACAGCATAGGGATGTTCACACCTTTGGAAGCATGTGTCCCAGTGCCACTCTGGTGCAAAGCAGGTTTTGCCAGTCAGAAGCGCAGTTAACCAGCTTGACAAGACAGTGTTCGCACAGTCCTTTGCACAGCAGTGTGACACAAACCTGTCACCACTTCTAGCTGTGGGGACAGCAGGGCAGTCAGCAGAGCTCTCAGCTTTGAGGACAGTGTGTTGAGAAGGAGCAGCCTCTCCAGTCTCCCCAAAGGACGTGGATGATGAATTACATTTGTTATGGTTTCACTGTAAAGCTTTTACTCTTTGCAGGGATGTAAAACACGAAGAGTTACAATGACAGGAAGGGGAAGGATTTATGGCTTCAAGATGGATATCCATTAGACCCTATGTATATATTTATGAGCATGTATATGCTTACTTATGTCTGTATTTATATTTTTAGCTTTTTCTTAGCAAGCCCACTCTGCTGCTGAAAGAAAACCAGAGCGCGTAGTCTTGCATTGACCTCTGCAAAATTACTCAGATGATTTAATACTCTTCCCTAATTCTCCCTGAAGATATGGATTTGTTTACATCCTGAACTAGACTTGTTATCTCTAAAGACCATATTTTAAATAAAGCTTTCACAAAAAATGAGCAGGCACAAAAGGTCCAATACAGCTTCAGTGGGTACTGCGTCACTGATGCATATGGGGACATGATCAGATGCTTGAAAAGTCTAATTAGAATTTGAAAGACATAAAAAGTAACCACATACAGTAAATGATGTCCCAAATAATTATTCTAAAGGTAATTATTATGTACACATATATTATTAAAATAATATTTGTAATAATTATTCTAAAAAACATTAAAGTCTTTTTTTGAGGATGCACGGTCAGAAAAACATTGAGGAGCTAGTCAAAACATATTCATGATACTTCAGTCACAGATGAACTAAAAGGAATTGCAAGTGCACTTCTCTTTAAATGCTTTTTTCCAAAATTTAGGAGTACCTGAATAACATAACTGAGGAACTGAGTTGCCAGACAATTCAAGTGGCAGCTAAGGAAACAAAGCAGAATTTCTTTGTGCTAATATTTTTTTTCTGTGTACCTGAATGATTCTTGCCTGACATCCATCATCCCTCCCTGGCAAAAACATCTTGCCTGTTCTCAGACCCACCACTCAACATCCATGGGCTGTAGGAACAAAGGTTTGACTTCACTTTGGAGGCTTTTTTCAGACTGTACATGGCTCAGCCCATGTCACCCACTGAGATAATAATGTAGGACATGAGAGTGGGCAATGCACACACACTGATCAGGGATTTCATGGTGCTCTATTGTTTGCTCAGCTGTGATTGCCAGGGAGAGGCCAAGCTGCACAAAGATGCACCAGGCACTGGGGCATCCACTTCTTGTTGCTGCTGAGCACCAGCAGAGTTCTGTTGGGACCATGAATAAGACCTGGCGAAAAGCACAAAAATTCCCTTTAGCTTGACCGATAAAACATGAAAGTCATTCTCTTCCAAGAGGGAAAAATAACAGAAATTCTACAATTTCACTTGCAATTTACTGTCAACTTATATCTTGGCAATGTGACTCTGCTCAATCACACCTCTAATTCACTGTAAAGCTTTGTACTGATAAAACAGCTCCAAGCATTAAGATTTCAATTTCTTATAATTTAAAAAGTGCACACAAAATGAGGGTTTGAATCCAGGAAGTTCTGTCTTCTAGCATCATTAAAGGGTTTTCTAGATGTCACCTAAATGCTCTTAATAACTCTAGAAAGAGAGTTAGATAGCTTTGTCCCCAGCATAATAAAGATAAAACCATTTCTTACCATTATCATCACCGGAATCAGACTGGAAGGAGTTGAGGGACTGTACTTCAGAATTACTGCCTTTATTACTTCCTGCAAAACAGGTCACTTCTTCAGCGTCATCAACCCCTTTACCTTCATTAATAGCAAAAACAAAGCAAAATGGTACTCTCTAGGTATGCAGAGTCATCTATTTATACCACAGAGTCATTTAAATCCTGTCAATAAGTAACCTTCTATTATTTTTGTCAGAGAAAACTATTTGTTCAGACCTAAGAAATGATCTATTGGTGAAGAAGTTAGCTGATGAAGACCCAAACTTTCAGAGTGCTTGAAGCCCAAAATGTTTTTTAAGTAGCTGACACTGCTGTAATCAAGGAAGATTGCCTTTTTAGATGACACATAGTCTCAGCAGCAAAGAAAATGATGACTGAAAAAATGTGGAATAAACAGCTCATACAAGACATTACAGTTACATTTATTATCTTGACTGTTATTTCTTAATTTGATGAACTTCATTAAAGGTTCATTCAGTGCTCAATAAACTTATTGTGCATCCTTTTATTCATACCAGTGGCCGTTGGAACAGATTTTAATGGCTCAACCACTGACATATAATAGATTATTCTTCAATTCACATTGGTTTTCATCTGGGACAGTCAGACTTGACAACTCTTCTACAGTTTAGAAATGTAAATTGAAGTCTATGGTATAAATTCTTAAGTAATTTAACACACATGAATAAACACATTTTATGTTTGTTATAATAAGGAACACAAAAAGTTCTCCTCAATATTAGCCACTGAGATAGATACCTGGACTAATTACAAATGAAAAAGCTCAAGTGCTGCAAACACATAAATACAGCTCTCTATAGATATTTCTACCCAGCATGGGGCATCTCATCCAGTAAGAGCTGATTTGCTCCTGCTGAGAAGCAGGGTATGTAGTAGACATAGCAAGTGCTGCAGTAATGAAGCTGCACTGCTTCTGACTCCTTGACAGCTGAGGTCCATCTCCATGGTGTGGCCTCATGCTGTGCAGAAATTCATACAGATGCCAGCAGTGTCTGCAGCAGAAACACCCAGGAGAATGCAGAACAAAGCATGTATGGGGGCTGGCATAATGATGCTTTTAATCAGCAAAACTATATTTAATGGTTAAAAAGGTTAAACACAACACAACTGTGAATGAAATACAGCCTGAAGAAATGAAAAATAATTCCTGTTTTTTACTAGAAGACCTTAGCCAATGTGATGAAATGTGCAGGTCTGAGCACAGATATGAGGCAGTGCCAGACTCCTTTCTTCATTTCCTATTGCCTACAACTATGGGGCTACAAAAGTTTCTGCATCATGGAGCTTTACTTGACAGTTTTTGTTAAGCCTATGTTGCAGCGGGGTTGAAGATCCATAAGGAAAAACTATGGACAAGACATAAAACATTCCCATATGCTAAAGGAAACTTCTCCCAGTCCATATGACATGTTCTGACTTGTAGGAATAGACAATGTAGAGATATAACTCTCTCCCAACAAACTTGTAATTTCCTACTATAAGAGAATATGTAATGCATGCTGCATCTCTAGCACCTTGTTCAGAAATGGAGGGCACATTGTGTTACTAGGTGAGAAGCCACCAGAGCACAAATAGGGTAAGTGTGGCAATCAGAAATGTTGTGATCACTTTGATACTGAATGCAGATGGGAAATCAATGGATAGAAAAGGTGATCCTGTAAGTACTGCATTAGTTCCTTCTTGATTTCATAGACACTGGAAGTAGAGAATATAATTTTATTTGTCCCCGTTACAAAACAGGATTGCTTCTTGCAGAAAGTGTAACATGCTCTGAAGACAAAATGCCCAAACCTAGCAGAGATTATATTTGAGAATTCTACCATTAATATTATTTGTTTGCCCTGATAGAAAGATTGCATTGTATCACTCAAAGAACTAATGTTCAGAGCACTTAGTCATATGTACTTTCTGAACAACTGAAATAAATGTGTTTAGTCATACATAATGCATAGACGTAGAGATCTTGTATGCCTAGTTTAATTATAAACTTTAAAAATCAAACCAAATCATTTCTTGGAGAAAGTTAACAACTGTAAGTGTATGAGTTTGGAGAATGAAGAGTACCTCTGGCACTGTACTTGCTGCAGCCTGAAGGCAGCACTTACCCATGGCAGGGAGAGCAAGACTGGCACGTAGCAGTACTTACTTTCTGTCCCAGCATCCCACGTGCTCTTCCTGATGGAGTCACAGTCAGAGCGACAGGGAGACACGGCGGGCAAGTTCGGAGCCACGCTACACACCACCACCCCCCGCCTGGCTGTCAGTATTCGAGGGGACTCGGGATGAAATGTTGTCATCTCCTGGTGCTCCACGCCAAGTCCATCCACTATCTTGTCCAAGTTATTCCGTGAGTCACTCTGGAAGCATGGAGTATAGGCCATTGGCCTTACTGGGACCTGAGGAGGCCCAACCTCTTGGTAGATATTTCTACTGTCTCCACTGTTCCTCATGTTCTTGAACTGGATGCCATTGCTCTTGTTGAGCAGGGCAGCAGTAGCAGGATCCTGTACGAGCGTGATGTTGTTGCGGGAATAGTTCTTCCTGAATACTTTCTTACGAAAGATGATGAAGAGGATGATCAACATAAATATGACAAACAGGACCACAGCTATTCCTATCAGCTCCTCCTTGCCGATGTATGAATGCCCAGCTTGTATATTGGGAACCACTACAGGGCGAAGACCACAGTACTGCCCTACGTAGCCAGGGGTGCAATTACACAGAAATGAACCAAATATGTTGACGCAAGAACCACCATTTTCACATTCTTCTCTTTCGCACTCATCGATGTCTTCTTCACATCTTAAATGAAGAAAAAGAGAGTTTGTAGTTTGGATACCACCTTGAAAATGGTGCAGCTTGTGCATGATAACCTGTCAAAGTGATGCCATTACATCTAACAACTTGGTAAATGAGCTTATGATTTTAATTTTTTTAATTATTTTTTTTTAACAGCTATTCTATGGCTTTTCAAGACGACAAAATGGAACCATCAAAAAGGTAGTAAAAAGTTTACAGCATCTGATAGGAAAAGACTAATGAGGCTCACTTAATGTAATAGAGAACCTCAGCCTTTTTATACTGTTTTTGGATCATCCCATGGGATTCAATACAAAATATTAGGACTGAAAAAATATTAGGTTGAGAAAAAATATAGTAAAAAAATCACAGTACTTAAAAAAAATCAAAGAGGACGATATACTGACTATATAAGATTACTTAGGGCTGGACATAAAACGAGCAAATATTAGAGAAGTAGGGGGAGAAAAGAACACAAACTATAAAATGAGACAACTACAAATAAGAGGTACAAAAATACAAGCAGTGAACAAACTAGGTAAGAAAAAAAGCATGCTGATGGGCAGGGAGGGGATTTTCTGGTTCTACACCAAGTATATGATCAAGGCTGAGATTTGAAAAAAATGAATGCAATAAATTAGGCTTTTGTGTCAGAGCTAAGGTGACTAAATAATTGATCCATTTTCAAAAAAAAGGTTACATAGCATCTTCCATGCTTTATGGGATTACTCGAAAAGAGTCAAACACTTGGGTATGTATATCTTAGTGAAAATGGTCTGCAGATAACATCCTGAAACAATAGTTTAGGAGACACAGTTCAGAAATGTTTCTGAACATATAAGCCTCATGTATTTCTCAGCTGTCATTTGTTTACACTTGAAATATGCAGTAAATTTGCAATATTTTTCGCTAGGTGAATCTTGGCTTTTGTGTACAAAGGGTGATGAAAAGCCTGCCATCACTGAACTGCCCACCTCAGCAGGGTCACTTACGTTACTCCTGTCAGGCCATTCTTGCAGTTGCAGATGAAAGCGTTGCCGATGGGATCGCATGAGCCTCCATTCCGGCAGGGATTTGGGAAGCAGGCTGTGATTTCTGACTCACAATTCCTTCCCGTAAACTGGGAAAGGCAATTGCACTGGTAGCCTGTGAGGTGAGGAGCACAGGGAAATAAATCAGAAGCCTACCACTGTACCTGTCTAGAAGCAAGGGGATACATTTGGCTACTTCACTCAAAAAAAAATAAAAAAAAGAAAAAAAATAAATTGTACTGTAGAGGGAAGGGGATGTTTATACTGATTTTAGTGTGTCTGTATAGTTCACACTAATGCCAGTCAAGAGTTTATCTGAGATGTCTGGACAACTGGAGCTCATGTCTACAACCAGGGACCAGAGGAACTGCTGTAGTCCAGACCATCCTGATTGTCATGATTGAGATATGAATAAATGTCATCCATGATCTTTGGTTAAAAGAACTATACTAGATCAAGGATGCATCATCTCTCAATACTTTTGAAAATACAGACTACATTTTCTGATAGCAGTGTCCCACACTCCTTGTGTGGCTTCACTAGAGAATAAATGCATGAGCTTTTCCATATCCACCTTTTACAAGGACAACAAATTAGGGAAGTGACAGCAATAAGACACTCAATTGGTAGTGCTATTTACCACTTTTATCCAGGCACGGACTATAAATTTCATAATGCCAGCTGACCTGGACAACACCAACCCTAGTCAGAGCTGATTCAGTACAATGTGTGCTGTTAAAAGAGTGATTAATCACTGGCTGCAATACATCAGACGAAACTCCACTCAAGTGGAGGGGGACCCTGAGGAGGATCAAAGTTCTACTTGCACGTTTCTTGTCAACACAGGAGCAGTGTCAGAATGAAAAACAGTTCTTAAACCCAACAGTTCACTGTGACAAGTATTAAATGACAAACCTATTTTTTTTACTTTTTATTCCCCCTTCTACCTGTGTTTTCATATTGCACGATACCATTAATAAAAGCTTTATTTAAGATCAAAAAGTAATCCATTAAAGTAGTATGTCTCTTTATGTTGTGAACTGGATATTGACGAGTGCTTTTTCACTTGGAAAGAGCATGGAACATGTAGGATGTGAAAGACACGAGATGGCTAAGGAAGTCCTTGGAATGGAAAGATATTAGAGATGGTGAGCTAGAAAAAAATTTCCTGGACATCTCTAAAAATTTTTGGCTGATTTATTGAAAAACTATTTACACAATCCAACAGACATATAGGCAAGGTCCAAGCTCCAGTTATGGGTTTCACATACTTATGGAATAAAGCGTATTAAGCAAATGGAACAAGGAATCTTCCTGCCATTAATTTTGCTGGAATCAGAGCTGAAATGGTTGAATGTAACTCAATTCAGTGTAAAAACTATTGGAGATAAAGCTGATGTAGATGAAATATCTCTCAGTGGTGAGGTTTTTAAATGTATTTTTAAAAACTTTATATATCTATAAATCTGAAAAACAAAACAAAACAAAAATTTACTTTAAAAGCCACTATTCCGATGGCAAGGATTTCCAGCAGTTACAAGTTAAATAATTTCATGGAAACAGGATGGAAAAGCCCAGTGGAGGCATGATACATTAGTTCTCTTCATCTTTTATGTCCTCTCTGGTTCAATTTGCCTTCTTCAGTTACTCTAATTGCATTCTTTCAAGAGGACAGGCTTTTGAGAGAAAACTTGGAACCAGACTTGCTGGAGTATTCAGTCTAGATTCCAATGCTATTTAACTAAAGATAAATGAAACAGATACTCAAATATCATGCTGTTTCATTTTCCTGCTACAAGAAAGGAGATGGAAGTTCTGATGTTTTCAAGGTTGCAGAGTTAAGAGAAATGCTTCGACTTTGGGGATTCCTAGAAAGCATGTTTGGTCAGTATCATCAAGGCTGGATTATTTTTCCATGCCTCATAGGTATCTCACTCAGACAATGTGAATAACTATCTGGACCTGTAGAGATTTGGGTCTGAAAAATAACAAAAATGTGACTGCAAAAGGCATTGTATTTTGATGCCATCCCTATGAAAGATTTATTATTAGCTAGCAAAGTAGCTCATCTAGAAATGCTGTAGGTAGAAATCACAGCATGAATACCTTAGGCTGTTTCAGTGCTTCATTTTATTACTGAACAGTGACATCTATAGTTCAAAAAATTGCTGCAAGATTGTACATATTTTGATGGTCTCAACGAGTTGAATAGAAATGCTGAGAGCTGCAGAGCATTCACCCGAGAGGTCTCCAACACAGCAAAGCATATGTCGAAATTCATGGAGTAGGGAAGTGAAGAGCTGATATGATGGCTCAGCACGCAGTGTGTATTGACTCAGCCAGCAGACTTGCCAGATCTTTTAGGATTCTCCAAACCTCTCAGTAGAAGCTGGTAATTTTGCTCTCTACTGCCCATTGTAGCCACATGGCCATGGACCAAGTAGTACAGAAAACCCTTTGATCAAGTGTGCATCCTAGGTCTGACAAAGGGTTTTTATTACACTTTTAATTTAATATCCAGATAGCGTATCATACATTTCTTCGCATCCATTTAGCATAAGAACAATAAGCAAACTTCCCATGTCTGAGGACAAGGGAGCTGAATAAACAGGGCCAAGCACCCTAACCTCTCATCAGGGGACAAAAATCCTTTCAAACAATCTAGGGCTTGATTCTATTAACAGTGAAGGCAGTGGAAGACTTAAAAATTCATCAATATTTAAGATCATACAGTCCTTCTGGGTTCCCTCCAGGAGATATGAATATTTCATTTGCACACTGACGCTGGAAAAATGTTGATCTGCAGCAAATTTGGGTTGTCACCACTGTATTTCTTCAGAGGGAAGCAGTGGAAAAAGAGAGAAAGTAAACACATCTGCAATGCTGCTGGGGTGGGACCAGAACTTGCTCAGCATGTGCAACATTAGCCTGTACCAACAGCTGACCTAAAAGCCACAATAAGCTATCAACAGTATAGCTCTTTTATAATACATCTACATTAGCAAACCCTGAAGAGCAAAGACAGTGGGTCTGTGGAGCCAAAGAGTTGGTGCTGAGTATCCAGCACCCTCAGTGCACGCATTTCAGGGCTCTACATTAGCTGCACTTGGGGTGCACATTTTCCAGCTCAGCACCATCCAGAGGGAAGCTGGGTCCTGCCCTCTGAGACCTCAGCTCTCCACAGTGGAAGGAAGCCAAAGCACAGTGAGAGGGGATGATCAGAAGACTCACATTAAAGCTCATTTGTGATCTAAAACATGACACAGCTATAATCCCCTCCTGCCTACAAGTGGTCTTGGGTTTTCTGGTTGTTTCATAAAGCTTCTCTCATGATCTTCTCCTAATCCAAGTCCCTGCTTTGTAGCTGAGTCTCACCTTCTCATTTTGTCTCCAATAGCTTTTCTTCCTGCCTTGTTGACATGTCCCTACCCAGAAGAAAAGTGATTTTTCATCCCAAACCTTACTGAAGAGCAGCATGCTGAAAGTGAGGACACAACACAGGCTTCTTGCCTATACCTGTGTTTCCTTGGGACTTAATAAGCAGAGACAGTGGCAAAAAGCAGGCATGGTGCCATCAGCAGATGGGATTCCATTATGCAGCAAACATCACTGTTGGTAATATTCCCAGTCTGAGCATCTGAATGTCTGTCTGTCCTCAGGTTTACTTGGCTTTATTAAAGAGGATGCTCTGAGCTGCTGCCAATTTATTTTTTTTTTTTAACGTGTATGCTCCTTTTTCTATCTATGACATGCAAGAGGAGCTGGCTTTTATCTGTCATGTGCTTTAGCTCTTGCTTTTGATCTCCCCCTATAGTTTCTTTCCCTGCTGTGTAAGTAGACCTGACAAACTCGATGGCCAGAAACAGACTGGCTCTTGGCTCTACTCAGCATTTCATGGCAAGTTAAATGATGAGAGCTGAAGGTGAAAAGGACCTCTCCCAGCATTTGTATTTTGGGATGTTTATACACATACCAGGACACCTTCAAGAACTTCAGCCATACATATTCCTGCCACTTAGGATTTAACTTATGTGTCTTCAAGCAGATGATTGCCTCTTGCCACTAGTTTGTTTGAAAATGAATATCAGTCTTTGCTAAACCAATGCTTTTTATGAAAGGACTGGCATGGATGTGCTTTGAAAGTGGGAATTTAAAACTAGATGTCTAAAAATATATCTGTAAAAAAGAGTAACACCCTTAAAACTTCTAAAAGGCTTTTAAAAATTAACTTATGTGCATTTGGCATGCTTACATTACAGCATTCTAGTTTGTTTGTGTGGGTGAAAAAGCAAGACCAGCTCAATGTGTATATATATACACACACACACACAAACACATACACATTCTCTGATATTAATACACCCATTTTTCCCTACTGTCATTCTTATGAACCACCTAATCCTCAAAATCATCGTTGTGTTCATTTTGCCAACATGCTTTAAAATACGTAATAAAACCACCACCTAAGTTCCAGGTTGCATTTTTTTCTCTCATTTGGATTGTAACTGTTCATTACAAAAAAAAAAAAGAAAAAGAAAAAGAAAAAAAAAAGTGAGGAGAGAGGAAAACAGTGACTTTCTTTCCTCACACTCTGCCCACAATCCTTGACTCAGTATACAGTTCTGCTCAAATTCTTAATGTTCAAAAAAATTGCCTACTCATACAAGCCATTTACTTCAATCAAAGCCAGATGTATATAGACTGATCAAGTTAAAAGGAAGTAACTATACTTAAGAATTGCAGGCTTTACAAACATGAAGTTTCTCTCTGTGGTTGAAAACCTTGGCGTAGTGTTAGGATTTGATTACAGTAAAGCTTTTTATTGCTGTGATTGCTCATGTTGTTATTCATGCAGATAAACGTACATTTACTATTGGCAGACCTGTTAATGGCACTCTATTATTAAGGTTGTATGACATTTCCCATTTTAAGACCTCATATTCAGCAGCTTATAGCTTAACCAAACTTTAAATACTTGGTTGAATTTTCTTGGGAAATTTAAGTCCAAAGAGTCAGGCTGCTTCTGAAAGTCATGTTGTTTGACAGGTTTCAAAATGCAATTTGCATTAAAAATAGCTTTACTGACTCATGACTATGGACTAAAAGTCTGGAAGAATGTGGCCTATACTTTGGGGCTGTGGTGTCCAGTGCCTCCCAAGAAAATTGCCCTGAGGTTGTATATAGCTCTTTTTGCTAGGATTTTGCTGAGTTGTCAGACCTAGTGAATGCTCACCTGCCTTTTTGAGCATCCATGGGATCTCCCCATGGGGTCTCTGGACACACAGTATCTATCCTTCAGCCAGGCACCTCGAAGTTGCTGTGAATGTACCCACACAAACCCTAAGAACAGGAGCGTGGACACACTCATAGTGCATACAAACAAACCCTTTAGCAATTCCCCAAACAGGGTCACAATATTAACCCATTCCCATAACAGCAGAACAAACTGGAAGGTAAGCAGAGGCAGCTTTTTATTAATGTGAACAAGGCACCAGGAATTTCTATTTGAAAGGAAGATCTCACAACAGGAATACTATTATGAAGGTTTCTGACTTATATGATCAGTTTATGCAAATTGTATGCAAATTAGTCATGGACCTTTTGATTCCTGGCATGTAGACAGCAAGTCTTTCATGTTATAATGTTGGGTAACCTTTGCTTGACTGTTTGCTTTTAAAGTTAGCTATAAATCTGAGCTTTCTTTTCCTCTCTCTTAATTTTCTTGTAAAGCACAGCAGGGTTTTTGTAAGAAAAAGGATGTTAACAGTATATGAAAACTGCTCTGTAAAATTCAAATTAGAGGACTTATTTATTAAACCAAATTCTATCATTATGCAAAATACTCTTTGTTTAGGGAAAGGAATGTTATACTCCAGAAACTTTAGTAGGAGGATAACATGATAGAAAATATTTGTCAAGAGACCGTGATGCTACTGAATGAGGAAGACATGGTTAAGGGGTGAACTTTGTAGAGTAGGGTTAATAGTTGGACTGGATGATCCCAAGGGTCTTTTCCAACCTGAATGATTCTATGAATGCCTTGGGCTTGGGAAAAAAACCTTGGCACACTATATTCCTGAATGCTTCCCCCCACCAAAAAAAAGAAAAAAAAAAAGCTGTTTTTTTTTTAAAAAAAAAAAGTTACTAATTCCTTTTCTATTTTAAATGAAAGTCAGCTGCTAACATCTGTCAGCTAATACAGTGGATGATGATTCTTAAATGCATGCTGCAATTTGTGCCTCTGCAACTAGCATTTGCAGTGCTGTCAGGCCCTCTGCTCTATGAAATCTAATTTCATGGCCTTTTTGTATATGGAGGACACTAACAACAGAATTGCTTTGCCTGGTGGAAACAAAAATGCCCATGTCTTCTCCATGTGGGCTGGGCTGCAGAACCACCAGTGTACAGTCAGGGCCCATTGCATTGGAATTACGGCTTTATACGAATATTTTATTTACATATGCTGCTGAGGCAGTAAAAACAGCAAACAGATTTTTTAATGGCAGGCAGATGAAACATCCCTGCAGGGCACGTGCCCCCTCACTGAGGCAGAAACGCAGGCAAGTTAAATCAGTTCTGTGACTGCTTTCCATCAGCGAATTATGTTGACATGAAAATGGTGCGTGCCGTTCGAGTAATGAAATGGGTCCAATCTTCAGCATCGCCTGTTTCTCCCCCACCCCACATCTTCCCTCAGTTTGAATTGGCTTGAGCATGGTGATGGGAGAAAAAAAAATACTGTAAAGTGTTTCGTTAGAAAGGTTTCAATTTACTCATCATGAGATTGCTGAGCAATACTGTAAAGAGACTCAAATAAAATCAATAGGAAGAGCTGTTCTCACGCTTCCTAGGATGCTAGGCAAATGGTTAACCTCATTTATTGAGTATGGAGTTTGAATCAAAGCCATGTTATGTTTATGTACTTATTACAGCCATATTTCCTAGGGATTTATATAATTCTGTGTAGCAAGTTCTCCAAGTGGCTGCAGCATTCTACTGACTCAGAATGTTTTTCTTTTGCCCTTGTTATGCAGCACTCCCTTTTCTTTCCTGCTCTTGGTAAATAATGACCCTTAAGGACACACACAAACAGCAACATTGTACTTGTGCTGCACATCGAAACCTGCTGTGACAGTGCTATACTTCATGCCTCTCAACTGTCATCTTCCACTGATGGTAAAGCCGACAGAATCCCTCCCTGATCATCATTTGCTCTGGAATGGGAGAAGAGGTGGTTGAATCAAAACAAAATCCAGAGAAGATGCTGGTTGAGATAGCTCAGCATAAAAAAATCCACACTGTCAGGGCTCACCCTATAAGGGCAGGTTTATTCAAATGAGAAACTCCTGTCTGACAGTCAGTTTTGCTCATATCTCACCAGTTTTCAGCCTTGAAAACTAAACTGTCTTGAAGTTTATGAAGTTCCAAAAGTTTAGAAAATTCTATGTTGGGGGTGGGGTTGGAAAGGAACAAGGATTAAAGCAATGAAAACTCCAAATGGTAATATGGGTGCATGGATGCATGGTACAGGAAGTCCTGGCACAGTGGTTAGTTGTTCCCTAAAAGAGTTTAGTGGGAACTTCCCTAGGGAACCATGACCTCTGACAGTAAGTTCTGAACTTGCAAGACCTCTCTGTTGAGCATCCTTATTTTTAGGGGAAGTTTTAGTCTGCTAGAAAAGCTGAGCAATGCTGCATGCTAATACAATATGGTAAACTGGAAGGGAAACCTGTACACTGTTGAGAGACAACAGTCCTAGAGGAACATGTCTATCCTTTGCTTTTTTTCCTGTTGTTGACTGTTCTTATGGTATGGTAACTTGTGCATTGCATTATTGGTTAATAAGTCACTGGCACCAAATCATACAAGTCACCATATAACTACTGTATAGGAAACTGCAACAAAAATAGAGTTTAAACCAATGCCCTATAAATATTGTGTAATTTACTTAGACCTTGAAGCACTCAGGCCTCTGAGGAAGCTGTAAAATACACTTGCGGGGCAGATGGTGGTTAGTGGAGTGGAATCATTATTTTTCATGCAGATATGTAATCATATTACTCACTCACAAATGGACCAAGGTGTTTGTGGACAGCTCAGTAATTATTGTGACTGCTTCAGAAACAGAGAAAGGCAGCAGCGCCTTGGATCTGTGATGGATGTTTGAAATCACCATCTTTGCGTACAGTCTTCGATGCTGTAAATGGATCCTGAAAAATCTAGCTGAGCATTACAGTAATTCTAATTCTATTGGTTTCTATAGAAATAGGATTATCTTAGCAGCCAATAAATCAATTTCCTCCTGGAACACTAATGCAATGAGAAGGGTCACCGTTTCACTGTTATTTATAGAGCAAACAGCTTTTATACAATTTGCAATACCTATCAAGAGTTTTATAGAGTTCCTGAGATTTTTCAAGCATGTTGCTGCATAAAACCATCTCTGGCAATAAATTATAGAGGAAAACAGGGAGGGGGAAGCTCATAAAGCAATGCAAAGTATTTACCACCAGATGGCACGCTGGTACAGGTGCCGCCGTTCTGGCAGGGATGCCTCTCGCATGCATCAGGGTAGAGAATGCAGCCAAGCTTTAACTCGGTCAGGCCAACCACTTCTGCAAAGCTGCTGCGCTTGTTCTGCAGTGGTAGCTCGTTGTTATTTAGCACAACGGAATCCAGGCAGCCCTGAAAGCCGTTCAAGACCTGAGTGGTCCTTTTGTCGGTGAGGCTGCGGACGTTATCCACTTGGACCTGGGCGCCGAAGTAGACGGAGCTGTCTGTGCTGAGAGTCTGGAAATAGAGGGGGGCTTTGCGGCGCTCCACGTAGCTGTCATCCAAAGACAAGCTTGTGAAATTGCGGTTCAGCTCTAGGAAGACCAAATGCCAGCTTCCATCATTTACAGCCCTGCCAGAAATTCCCAGGATTCCCGGGCCACTTCCACAGTCCAAGTGGAACCACAGTTTGCCATCGACAATCTGCAGGAGGAAAATAAAAATCAAAGTGTTTCAGGCACTCAGCTGTCTTGTAATGTGCTCTTGCAGAGAGTCTGCAAACAAAGAGTTCTAGACAGTCTCTATTCAGTGTTGAAGCTGCTCTCCTACATGACACTTAAATAGCAAAAAGATGTGCCTTTATCATTGGAAAAAAGAAAAAAAGGTGATAAAGCTTACTTACAAAGTCAGTTACTGCAGGCAAACTGAAAATATAAACAAAAACATAGATGCAGAACACAGGTGAGGACTGGGATAATGAAATGTCTTACTGAACAGGGCATGGACTGTAAGACCTGTCGTCTGCTCTTGGCTGAGCAGTCATGTCCCCCTGAGCAAATCTCACCTTCCACCCCTACTCTGTGATTCTGCTCCCAGTGGTTGATGATGCTAAAAGGACAGGTGAGGCAAAGGGACTACCTCTTAATGTTTGAGAGAGGCTTATGGCAAAGTCAACAGCACTGCTTCCAGCTGGAGATGATAGGTGTTCTGCTCATGCACACAGCCTGTGTCTGTAACCTTTTAGGGCATCTTAGGGCATCTCAGCAAGGTATGGATTTGTCCCTAAGTGTCATTAGCTCAGTTTCTCTAAATACAGCAGTAAGATCCTGGATGACCAAAAAGTCAGCTATTTTCCAAAGATGCTACATTACTTGCGTATATCTAATAGATGACATAAGATGGCTCTTATTTTTCTGTCTTTCCTCATGATTGAGCTGAGTTCATGGCTTTAGAAGGATTGTTAGGATTTCTCATTTTCCCTCTTGTCCCCCACCCATATAAGTCCTCATAAAGGGAAAATATGTGCTTTCCTGCTGGGGAAGGCAAAATGCAGAGTGAGGAAATAGGTATGAAGTGCTGCTTTCCCAATCAGCAGTTTACTCAAAGATTTTAGGTTTCTCTAACAGATGGCAGGTAAGTTTAAAACAGCTGACAAGGCTGGAAATAATTTCTTATGACACGTTAATTGGATTCAAGCTCTCTGAAAGCTCTTGCAATTACTTTACCTTTATGTCATGCTCTAGGAAGCATTTATTTCTGCAAACCCCATCTCAAGACAGTTCTGTCCCATTATTTATCCCCCTGAAAAGTTCAGGCTCTGTGACCTTTTTTCATCCTTCTCTGAAGCACACACTGTATTTACTCTTCCTGGTTTATCCATTACACAACCCTACTGCTCTCTCCCAGTAGATACAAGTTGCCATAGCTGTCAATGCAAGAACCCACCCAGAGCTTTGGTGGCCTTCTAAATTGGCATGGCTAATGCAGATGTAAGGATGCTCCATTGTGCCCATCTGTTTTTTGGCTGTTTCTGGCATGAATACTCATTTAAAAATGTGTTACTTAGAGACAGCCTTTGGAAGGTGTTTAACTGGTGCTCAAACTCTGCTCTGCAAGGCTCTCTGATGGCTTGAAGGTAAATGGGAAACTGTTAATATGCTGGACCAGACTGTGCTCTCGTGTCATTATCAGTATTTTTTTTTTTTGTCCTTTAAGGTTCACAAAAATACCTGTGTAAAGCTAAGCGTAAAATCTTTAGTTCCGATGATCTCTGGAGTTCCTTCGCCTTTTGAGACCTCAGCGTCCTTTCCAGACCAGCTGAACTTGAACTGGGCTGTAACCTCAAGCCAAGTCACAGTGGACAGTTGAATTGTAAACCATATTACACCACTTTGAAATCACTTGGATGGGGTGGACACAATGATGCAAAACACACAACAGCCTCCCTATTAATGCCAGCTACCTACTTACTCTGAATGGCATGAGGTGTGTTAGTGTGATGTACATTTAGAAGGGGCAAGAATAAGCTCCTGCTATGAGTAATTGGTTATTTTGAAATCCTTCACCTGTAGGACATAAAGAAACTGAGAATAAATGAGATCTATGATTGTAATAGAACATGTGAGAGCTGGATGTTGCTTGGTACTCATACAGCTCAATCAAAAAAGGCTAATGGATGTATAGAGAAATAAGGCTAGATCACCTTTCATTTAAAAATATTTTCTTAAAGACTCAAAACTAACAAGTATACTACATCTGTAGATTGAAATTTGGCCTACTAAAGCATCTTATTAATGTTTATAGGTATCATTGATGTTTACAAATATCTGTAGGGTGGGTGTCAAGTAGAAGGGGCCAGTCCCTTTTTAGTTGTGTCCAGGGACAGGAGAAGAGGAAAAATTTCTTCACTATGAGAGTGACAGAGCCTGGACCAGGCTGCCCAGAGAGGATGTGGAGTCTCCTTCTTTAGAGACTTCCAAGGCCCACCTGGATCTGTTCCTGTGTGGAATTCCCTGGGGGATCCTGCTCTGGCCAGGGGATTGGACTCGATGATCTCCAAAGGTCCCTTCCAAACCCTAAATTTCTATGATTCTATGATCTGCTCAAGAGGAATTTTGGTAAACAAGATGCCCTGATTAACTGATCTGGTTTCTGTCTAGAGATTGGGCAATAGTTTCTTTTCTCCCTGTGTAATAAAAGAGTCTGAAAACCTTGAAGGTGCTGCTCAGAAAGTGTGGTCTGATTCTCAACAGGAATGTAAATCAGTCAGAAAAATTAAAACCAGTATTTTACACATCAAAAAATAGCCATAATTGGGTAAGAAGTTAACTTGCTTCTTATTCAAAGGCTTTTTCCTATTTTCTACCAATTGTGTATAATATACATATACCTCCCCTAAGACAACTTATACCCTGAAGGACCTACTGCCTGCATGTCTTTTACCGTTACTCACAGAACATGCTTTTTCAATTATCTTTATAAATACAACACCACATATGAGCACCTGGGATAAATATTATATCATTTGTATACGGGAAATGATCTAAAAGATTTGCCATTAAAATATGTTTTCTATATCCTTTTCAGCCACTTCTATTTCTTTTACCATCAAATCATCTGACATACACAGTAAATATATATTATTATCTGAAAGGCTATGTTTCCTTCCTTTTATTAAAAAGGCACTAGTAACCCCTGCCTCAGGCTAGAGTGAAAGATGGAAAGGATGGTCTGACACTTACAGTACTAGCCTAAGATATGATAGATATGCATGAGAATCCACACTCTGCAACACTCTTCCTCTGAGATCTCAAGCAAGTCATTAGTTTCAGGTCTCCATCGGTAAAAGAGGGATAACGTCATTTCCCTAATGCAACCCACTGCTTTATGGATGTACACATTAAAGACTATGACATGCCCACATACCCCTAGCAATGGGACCATAAAAATACTTCCATTCATCAGATGGTCACAGGCCTTGCTGTAGCAGGGCAGGGAGAAAATATTTGCCCCTTGATAGCCACATGCCTTCAGGAGGAAAAGGAAGAGCAGGACAAGACAGCGAGTAGCGAGTGCTGCAAAGGGCTCCTGTCCTGCCTACTTAGCAGGCAGACTGGCTGGGCAGAGAGGAGAAGAATCCTTCCGGCAACAGGGCAAAACAATGTCTCCATTCCTAAGCATGGAGAATTCAGTCACTGATCTTTGATTCATCAATTAATCCCTGGTGTTTCTGTGATTCCTTGTAATCATTGTAATGTCAGGGACACTGTTCAATACTCAGAGGGGGCACTTTGCTTATAGAACCATAGAATGCTAGGGGTTGGAAGGGAGCTAGAACATCATCTAGTCCAACCCCCCTGCCAGAGCAGGATCACCTAGACTCACCCAGGAACAGATCCAGGCAGGTCTTGAGTGTCTCCAGAGAAAGAGACTCCACAACCTCCCTGGGCAGCCCGTTCCAGAGCTCTGGCACCCTCACCATGAAAAATTTTTTCCTTGTGTTTACTCTAAATCTCTTGTGCTTCAACTTACTCCCGCTGCCTCTTGTTCTATCATTGGATGACATTGAGAAGAGTCTGGCTCCATCCTCCCTACACTCACTTTTAACATATTTATAGACATTGATGAGGTCCCCCCTCAGTCTCTTCCAGGCTAAAGAGCCCCAGTTCTCTCAGACTCTCCTCATAAGGAAGATGCTCCACTTCCTTAAGCATCTTGGTGGTCCTGTGCTGGACTCTCTCCAGTAGCTCTTTGTCCTTCTTAAACTGGGGTGCCCAGAACTGGACACAGTATTCCAGGTAGGGCCTCACCAATGCAGAGTAGAGGGGGAGAAGAACCTCCCTTGACCTGCTGGCCACACTATTCTTAATGCATTCCAGGATGCCTTTGGCCTTCCTGGTCGTAAGGGTGCATTGTTGGCTCATGGTCATCCTCCTGTCCACCAGGACCCCTAAGTCCTTTTCCCCAGAGCGACTCTCTAACAGATCAGCCACCAGCCTGTACTGATACATGGGGTTGTTCTTCTTATAGTCTTGACCTTAGTACTAAGAAAAGCTTGAAGTTAACCACTTACTAAATGAGGTACATTCGAGCAAATAGTATGGAAATCCAATGAATGGCCAATGCTGTTGCCCAGGCTCAGTAGTTATCCAGACAATAACCTCAGTGAAGTGACTGGTCTATTTGAATCATAGATTCCTTATGGTTGGAAAGGACCTCTAGAATCATCAAGTCCAACCTTCATCCTAACATCTCTATCCACTAGACTACAGCCTCAAGTGCTACATCTACTTGTTTTTTAAACACCTCCAGAGATGGTGACTCCACCACCTCCCTGGGCAGCTTGTTCCACTGCCTACCCACTCTCCTGGTAAATAATTTCTTCCTAATATCTAATTTAAACCTCCCCTGGTGCAATTTGAGGGCTGGTAGCTTCAGGTTGTCTGTTCATGACTGAAAATGTGGCACTGCTTTTTTTCTTCATCTATGTGATACAACTCAGCAGAGTGCCTGATTTGCTTCATCTTACAGCAAAGAGATGCAAAGTCTGGTCCCTCGCCAATGCAGCCCATGGTGCCAACAGAGACCCTCCACACCAACATGAAAGCAGAGAGGCACAGATTCATCCTAGCTAGATGGAAAATTCCCACAAAGATTCCAACTATCAGAGCCTTCTGGGCTTAGTTACAGCATCTTTCATTATAACTACTAGGACAGTGAGGTTAATGTATACTTAAGCATGTATTCTCTCACAGGCATAGAATTCCTCACCTGTAGAGAAGTACAAAGAACAGAGAGGGCCACAAAAGCTGATGGTGAGCTGATGAGCAAAATGGAGCCAAATACATATTGCAAATTATATTAGAATATTAGCCTGGCTAAGGTGTTTGGCTAACATCCATATTTGTGTATCAGCATAGGTAATAAAATGATCAAATGGTTCTTCTGAGACCACCTTCAGCTCACACAGTCCATCTGCAGTCACACACTGTGGATACCGCATGCTGCCTACTAATCTATCTGGGGAAATATTTTGTTAGCTGAATTACATCTCAGGTTCATTTGTGTAAAATGCTGTATTTAATTAAAATATTACTCGTTTCAACTCCAGCCATAACTGGGATCATGTCCAAGCTTCAGTCTTATCCACCATAAGCCACGCAGAAGAAATGCATTAAAACGTATAATATACACTTAACTAAACCATGAAAAGTTTCACATTAGCTGCCTGGATGGAAGAACATATGATTGCCTTTTACCATTTAACAGCTATATTTCTAGCATGATGGGAAAGTCTTTCTTTACATATTTTTAATCCTTTAAATTTCAGAGAAGAAGTTGTATTTTCACTATATTCCTTGAAAAAAAAAAAAAATAAAATTATGGAATTCTCTTCTGCAATGGACTCATAATGCTTTAGTTTGTTAGATCTTACTTGTCCCAGACAGATGCTACATAGGAAAAAGGAAATGGTGATACTATTTTTGGCACATGTAATCTTTTCAAAGGGAAAAAAAAAAAAAAAGTCTGTTGATCTGCATCTCATTTTGCTCCAATTGTCTTAAAAACCAGAGCACACAACAACAATAAAATTAAAAAAAGACCTGCTTCTCAAAATCAATGTATGCACTGCTTTATTAGAAATAGCTGAATAAATAACCTTATTATATTGTATGAATATAGTGTAGATGGTAGGCTTTCAGCAAAGTAGTAGACAAGCAGTTTGCTCTATGGAATTGATTATTCATCCAAGGACACTGTGTTATGATTATGAAATATTTCCATCCTTAGACTTACCACAAATGTATGAGCTCTACAAATTAAGCTGGACATTTAAAAACTGAAAACCATATTGCAGCATTAATTTCTAAATTGCCTGTACTGTTGGAGACTTTTTTCAAAAAAATCAACGCGACTATATGCCCCAACAGTGGTGGAGCTCTCTGCCCCTTCTCCCATGGGCTTGCACTATGTGGTGGGTCTAAATTTCTTCCACCTCTGCTTTTGTTTGGAGCTCTGTGATGGTGCTGGGCCCTGTGGTGCTCCTCCAGCAGATACTTAAGTACATGCTTAAAATTAAGGTATGTAATTCCAATTGGCTTCAAATACAGGAAGTTAAGCAAGTGATTAAGTGCTTTTCTGGAGTGATGCCAGGGTGCTCAGAAAAGCACAGGATCCCATCCTTTATCCTCTATTTGGAAAGCTTCTCATGTTTAATTTAACCGAAAGCAATGCTCAAATGATAACAACTTCACATTTATAGACCTCTAATTAATCTACTTAATGGCCTCATGTGACACGCAGGTCATACGGTGTTTTGACTCAAACAATCTAAGTTGTTAAGACAATCAAGGTATCTGTTGTCTGTCTGTAGACATCTGAACAGTTGAGCAAGGCTAAAGAAATATTTCAACTTCACCCCCTGAGGTGGGTGTGCCTGAGACTGGAAAAGGTCTGAAGCCGTCGCGGAGAGTGCCTTTTCTGATAAATGGACCCTGCCGTGTCTGTTGACTTACAATGGCTGATCTCTCCAATTAGCCAAACTAAGCGCTGTGCTAACTACACCCACTCCCCTTATCTCGAAGGAGGAGAAGGAATTTCTCACCTGTACAGGGGGAGGAAGGGGTGTGTAGTGGAAAAACTGTACAAATCTGCTTTATGATGGATGGAGTTTTCTGAAGCATTTTCCCTGGGAAAAGAAGAAGAAGCATTTTCCTGGGAAAGGAAGAAAGTTCTCTTCCCCACTGACGTCGCTGGACTGTGGTGGTGACTATACTATCGCTTGTTGTACTCTGCTTTCTCCTTTCTTTTCCATTTTCCCCCTACTCTCCTGTCTGCTCTAGAAACTCTGTTTTGCTATTGTAATAAAACTTTGTCGTGCACATGGCATTTGATCTCGTTTGTGTCTTAATTTCACCTTTAAACCTTTCATTAAAAATTGCCACATATCCAATATCAGATCGTGACACCTCATGTCAAAGTGCCTTTCTATCTCGCAATATGCATACCTGGTAAAAAAACCCCACAACCTTACCTCTGCTTTACAAATGAAAAAACAAATTCTTAGAAAGTCTAAGAAGAGCATGCCTGAAAACACCTGAGACAGAGATCCCCGAAGTGCAGTTAATGAATCATCTGATATCTCTGAAGAGACATTCTATGTCTACATCCCTTGAGCATAATGCCATTTTTCCACCATAGAAAGCTCATCAATTTCCTGAGACCTTAGTCAAATGCTTTTCTGTTAAATGACCCACACAAAAAAACTCCAGCAATTCCTGATCTTCTGAGTGATGCCATTTCTTCAAAAGACATGCTGAATGTAATGCTTTATTTTAAACTCTGCTTACAGAAGCCAAGTGCCAGACCTGGGAAAAGGATGTATCCGCTGCAACAGCAAATCCTGTCCTACCTAAAAGCCAAGCAGAAGGCTCTGGAGAATGAATTCCCTGTGTCCTTCCTGGCTCAAAGCATGTGAGAAAGTGGACTCTTTGTATCCATACACCTCATTGGACCTCACTCATTGACATGTGAGGAGGTAGCCATGTGTGAAGCTCTCTAATAAAGTGCCACATGAGATGTGTTCAGAGCTGAAAATCCTTTCTTAGAGCTACAAAGTACAAGAGAGCATGTCCTGGGGGTTGGCCTCTAAGATGGCAGTAACCGCAGTTTTTATTGCTGTTCTTCAAAAATTATCTTTTCCTCCCAGTATCTTTCAAAGCATATTGGTTAGGTGACTGTGAAGTGGTATCTGAAAACATGTAATTCCTATTCCAACTGTAAACTCAACCCAGGTGACTTCGGTTTTTGTAATAGAATGATTTTTTCTCTTTGAGCAGCAGGATTTCCCAGCTTCAGCTGGAGATTCTACTCAATTGCCTATGACCTGATCTGTTGTACTCCTTAATCATGATGGTTTTATACACTAAACTATAACAAAGTAAGTTCTATCATTATTCTAACTCCATGCCAGTTGCCTCCGTATCATCTCCTATTGTCTGCAAGTGTACCTTCCACCAAGGCCATTTGTTTTTTTTTTCCCAAGCATTTTTCAAAACTACAGAATTGCAAACATTCCCTACCGATATATACTAAGAGCAATCATGATGAATACTTCAAAGCTCTTGGAGTCTGTGTTTTTGTTTTTGTTTTTTGAACAAAACAAAGCTTACTAAAAAGTTTAAACTACGCATTTGTACACATCTCAAAGCAGAGCTTAATTGTCTTGTACAAATTTGAACACTGAGAGTCCCCAGTGAATGACACAGTACTCCTCTTCATGAAATATTTCAGTCTAACAGCTATAAAATTACTTACTGCCCATTAATAAGTCATATAGTCATTCTAACATTACCTAAGAATTCATCCAAAAGAACTCTAAAGATTGCAAATACAGACACAAATGGCTC
>VYZU01070876.1:0-39532 GCA_013401355.1 Ceyx cyanopectus
CAGTGGGCACAAATTGAAATACATGAAATGTCACTTACCAGTAATAAAACTTGTTTTTACTACTGAGTACTGGCACAGATATCCTAGAGAGGCTGTGGAGTCTCCATCCTTGGAGATTTTCAAAACCAAAGTGGGCACAGGCCTGAGTAACCTGCTCCAGTGGACCCTATTTGGACTGTCCGACTCCAGCCTCAGTGATTCTGTGGCTATAGCCCAGGATCAGTATCAAGGCAGCTGCTCAGTGATGCTCACTCACATTTGTGAGAGATCAGGAGAAAAATTTAGTGTCAAGAGAGGAGTGCATGGAAAAGGATTGTGAGGGGTCAGTCAGAAAGACTCAGGCTGGCCAGATACCTCAGCAACAGAAGTGAACAAAAGAGCCTAACAAGGAGAAAGGAGGTGGGGATATGGCTGGTTCAGAACCAAATGTGCTTTATGACCCCAACTGTCTACCTTATGACCTAAAGAACTGGAAAAACTCATTTAAGCTGCTGAGCCACAACTCCTCTTCCCTCCTCCTACCCCTTCCTCCTTCATCTCTGCTCTGGCTGCTGCAACTGCCCTTGAGACACTGGAGACAATCTTCCCTTCCAATTCCTGTTCATGCAGACACAGAAATACACCAAATATAAGGAATATAAGGAATACTCAACAGTCTCTCTATACCTCACTCACTATGGATTTTAGCATTCAGATTTTTAATTCAGACTTCAATAATTTTCTAAAAAGCACCCAAACAACTCCCTCACAGAACACTAACCTTTCTTGCTGTGGCAAAGTGATCCAGCAGAGTAACTATTCAGAGTTCACAAGTGGACTAAACAGAAACAAGGATAAATTTCCAAGTGTTGATAGTTGCAACGAGTAAATCATAACAAGTCTAAATGGTATCATAAGTCTGAGATCATGAAACTTTCCAAGAGGGACAGATTACTCAGACTTATTTTTATGCTGGCAGCAAATGGTTATCTCAGAAATCATCACTGTAGAAAAAGGTCAAGAGCATTGCAAAGCCAAACATCCCCCAGCTAACATGGATCTCATTTGAAAACTTCACACTTAGAAAATTTCCCTTCGGCGTACACTAGATGTCAGGGTTGGACCGAGAGGATGAGCCCATCCACTCGGCCACACAGCTCTGCATGTCAGGACATCAGCACAACTGGTTTTGCTTATGAATTGTGTTTGTGAAGCACCCGGTACTTACAGGGAGCAGTCTGCACAAATATCCTCTCTCCCACACTTTGTAGTATTTCATTTAGGCAAAAAAACCAACCAACCAACCAAAAAACATTGTTTCTAATACCAAAATCTCTCTGCCAGCATTCTTTACCTTCCCCAGCTCCAAGAAAAGTAAAAACCCTCTAAACCACTTGGGTGGATGGACACTTTAGAGGGGACTCTAGTAGACAGCAGCTTGTCACAGTATGGAGTTGGCTGGAGAAAAGTGAGAGCAAAGAGGAACTTGCATAAATGCTCCCCATGACACCTGAGGTAGGTCATTTGCTTTCCCTGTGCCTTGACTACACAACAGTAAATTCCAGGTGGCAATTTATATCTGTTTGATGGCAAAGGATAGAGTGCAGACTAGGAAGGAAAAGACAAATATCACTCACTCCCTTTGTGAAATGCTAGAGACACAAAAACAACAACTCTAATAAACTACCAGCAATAATGAGAGGGAAAAAAAAAGGTTCACAGAATCACAGAATGTCAGGGGTTGGAAGGGACCTAGAAGATCATCTAGTCCAACCCCCCTGCCTGAGCAGGGTCACCTAGACCAAGTCACCCAGGAACAGATCCAGGTGGGTCCTAAGTGTCTCTAGTTCCCCTTTTAACTTCTGCAAGTGACCCAGTGCTGTCCTCTTGTCCAGGGAACTGCCAGGTAGGGCTCTTGTTTGGCAAAGTGTTAACCAAAGGTGTCCTAAAGGGAAGGAAATGACACAGAGAAAATATATTTGGCAGGACAGTATAATTTTGTATTTCTATACAGCCCATTTGTGTAAAACATTTCAGGGGATTCTACAAGCAGAATACAGTTCTTGGATAATTGTTAAAGGTAAATCACATTTCATAAGCAGGAGGGTTTAAAGTGCATTCTTCTTTGCATTTGGTTTGGGCAGTGACCCAGCCCAGCTGCTGGGGTCACAAGTTCTAATGGTGGTTAAGGTGAAAGCCACAAACATGAAACACAGGGTAAAAAAAGATGGGAATAACTGAAACAAGGTGACATCAGAGCACTTGGGCAGTGGAGATGTCTCACCAAACACTGTGGAAAGGCGTCAGACCTCATCAGGGCAAGTGTACCCAGAACTGACCCTCTCCAAGGGAGCAAGGGGCATCCATAACACTGGAAAAACACCCTGGCTCTTTTCATGCAACAACCAGACAGGATTTAATCTGACTGTCACATGGCAGTACCACATACACCAGCTGGTGCAGTGTTGCTGTTGGGCATAGACTTCTGGAGTATAGGAGAACATTAATTCACAGCGAATGAACTTCTAGAAAACATAAATAATGGAATTAGTAGGTAGAAGGGATGCTTAGAGAGGAGTCAGCCTAGTTTTTACAGAAGAAATTTAGCCTTACAAAACTTTGAGATTTCTTTTGAGGAGCCAATAACAGTTTGTAGGTTTCCATTTTGACAAGGTCCTGATCCAAAAAATTTGACAGCTACTGAGCTGTCATGGATTGAAAGAACATAAAATATTAACATGGGTAATAACTGGTTAACAACAGGGGAAGGAAAAAAAAGTGGGAGGAAATGGTTGGCATTCATATTAGAGGAGGATTGTCCTTTCTGCTACACAACATGCTTATCCGGGTGTGATCTGGAAAGGTGTTGATGGAAGAAGAAAACAAACAGAAAACAGAAATGAAGGATGTAAGGCTAAAAAAAAATAGAGGAAAGAAGCAGCAGAAGCAGCAGCAGCTTCCTTCAGTGTGATTGGCAAAACCACTAATTCAGTGTTGGTAAGTGCAGACCAGTGCCTGTAGGGAGAGCCAACTCCAACTCCCCAACTCCATATGTGTATTTAAACTATACATTAATTAAGAATTATTCTATATAATTCTACAGAAACTACAAGTCAGTGCCAAAGGAGGTTCAAAAAAAGAAAGTACAACTCTAAAAACTATTCAGAAAGGCATGGTAGATGAGACAGAAAGGGTCATTACATTGTTTTATGAATTTCTGGTATACCTCAAATACCTCTGGTAATGTGTGCAGTGCTCATCCTCTCCCTTCAAAAAAGAGATTAAAAAAAATAGAAGAGCAGCAAGGATGGTAAGAAGTATGTAGGTTTGCTTGTGAAGAGACTACAAACAGGAGAGAAACAACTGGACCAGAATGGGAGAGCTGAGGTGATACATAAATCACCAAGGGCTTGGAGAAAGAGGGCAGAGAGTCATTTGCCACCTTTTCTGATGCTGTAAAATCTGGGGGGAGAGGACCTTTTCCAGAGAAGGCAAATTCAATTGTGAAACTCAGGCCCGTGGGACACTCTGTGCATGAAAACACAAGGGATCAAACTCAACTAAAATAACGCCACAAAAGACAATCAGTGTTATTTAACATTCATTAGAGTTTGTGCAAAGCACAATTTTAATGCTGTGCTATGTCTTCTTTTTTCCAACGAGTGAAGTGAGAGCACTCTTTGTACTCCAGCCTTCTACCTTCATCCTTCTAAATACCTGTCACACTACGACAGGACATTTATTCTCAGTACAGCTAGGCAAGAAAAAAAGTCTTTCCCGTGCTGTCTGAAAAAGGAGTTGTTGTCTTGCCTGTGAAAGGTAGGAGGTCACATAAGGTCCATAACAAGCCCAGCAATCTAGGAAAGCATTGGCTTCCTTAATTTGACAGGAGATAGTGGTGTACAGCTGCTTCTTCTAAGGTAACAGCCTGGTATTTTAGTGCTAAGTGGTTGTGTGCTGCAATAAGAAGAAGGCTATTGAGAACATCTGTAACAAAATGTCCATGACATTGTTCAGCTAAACCATACACTTGCTTTTATCTAGAATTGTAGCTGCTGTACAATGCAGTATTGCACGTGCAATGGTTACACAATGTCCTCCATGAGGAGTGTCATTGCAGAAGGTGGCTTTTCATCTCTTCTGCTATTTCTTATTCCAGCTCTGGGAAATATGTTGGATTTTCTTCATTCTTCCTCTCTGGTCAAGCAGCTTATATCTTACTGAGTGTTCCTCTGATTTCTTGTGGAAGGCTGGGAAAGAGTCTCCTGAGCTGTGAATGGGTCTCCTGAGGTGACACAGCTGAGGTTTGATGATGGCTGGCGGTGACAAAGGAAGAACAATGATGGTTACCATGTCTAGCATTCACTTGCTGGTGGACAAGAAATAAATTCCTCAGAAGCTTCATCCATCCCACTTGCCTGTCTGTGCAAATGAGGGTTTCTCAGCCTGAGAGCCAGGTCTCTTTTGGGTTAAGGGGTAGTTATGGAGGATTAGAAGAAGGTTCAGGGAAAAAAAATAAAAAAGAAAGAAGATGTAAAAATATACAAAATTAATATAGATGTAAAACTCTAGAGTGAAACACAGACAACTCCAAAATGGAAATTTGGGAAGTTAAGCACTTCAGAACACTTGATCTTGAAATCGTGCCCTTATTTGCACATCCCAGAAGATTATACCAAGAGAAGTCCAAGGAACATCCTCAGGGTGAGGAAACAGAAGTTTAGAGAGAAAATGAAATAAACCACTTTATACTTACCTATCTACATGCAGCTATAGAATCATCTAGGTTGGAAGAGACCTTCAAGATCTTTGAGTCCAACCATTAATACTACTCTACACATCCACTGATAAATCATGTCACTAAGCACCACACCTACACAACTTTTAAACACAGCCAGGGATGGTGATTCAACTGCTTCCCTGGGCAGCCTGTTCCAGAATTTGACAACCCTTTCAGTGAAAAAATTACTCCTGATGTCCAATATAAACCTCCCCTGGCACAACATGAGGCCATTTCCTCTCGTCCTATTACTTGTTAGGTAGCTAAACACCTCACTGTTTTCAAAATATCATTCAACAAGGTAATTTTAAGGCAATAAAACTGGACTGATATCATCTTTCCCATAATTCATGAATAGAGGGATCTGAGGGTTTCATGATTTCCTAAAGGCCATTGCAAAAGTCACAAGCAGACTATATATTAATCTGACTATTCTCAACTTCTTGATTGTTTATTTGAATCTATGTTTTGCTTTCTTACATCTTTACATAGGCAGAATAAAAATTAAACATAACCAAAATGTCTTCTGCTTAGTTAGTATTGGCAAAACAACCAAATAATAAGTTGATAATTTGCATTATAAGCACTTTAAAAATCATTGCTCTCAGCATGAATCTAAGTGGGAAAGATTCCCCTGTGTGAGCTAGCTCACCTCAAATGCTAGAACAGTCACACTCTCATCTGATTGAACTCCTTGAGTGATTAATCGTACTCTGAAATGTCTCAGGAAAAGAAAAATATGGATTTCATCAACTTCAGAAATACCCAGATTTCTGCATAGTCATAATCTGTCCTGCTCTCAACTAGACTCGACTGACATTCATTAAAAACTTGAAAAATATCCAGGTGAGTTACTGTTCTTTGAGGCACATTCAGTTTTCAGATTAATTCCATTTTCTGTACTCAGCATGGATTCAGCCAAACTGTTATTGGATTTTCCATTGCTCAGCAGGGGGGAATGTTTATTGTTAACTGGAATTTTACTGGAGTTCTTGCCAGCAAAGATGACTTGGCTAATAGGTTTAAGGGGGTTTATCCAGAACACTGACAGTGCTGTTTATCATTCTCATGGTTGATAAAGGGGATCCATGACATTTAATTTCATCAGGATTTAGTGACTCAAAAGTGATGGGCAGAAGAATCACTCTCAGGATTCCACTGTTCTGTTGCCAGATTTCTCACTGACTTCTGTGACATTCACCCCAGTTTCTCATTGTGTAAAATGGCAATAAAAATGAGAATACTCACCTCACAGGGTTTCAGTGGGCTTCAATAGACCATGATTCTCAGGAGCTTCATGCTTCTTAATGCACTGAAGGCATATTACACTGTTCTCTATGCCCAGACAGCTCCTACATTAAACCTATCCCTACATGACCTGAATTCTTCAAGTCCCCCTGCTCCATAACACTGCCCAAGATCAAACTTTGAGGAATATAATAATATAATATATGGGCAGGGCAGGTCCCGGGGCATCCAAGTGACACAGGCAGAGACAAGCACATCTACACCAGGGCTCAGGCAGACACTGAAGGCCCCAGGCTGAGACGAGATGCCTCCCCTGGGCCCTTTGCAGGATATGGTTGGGGTCCTAGTGCAATAAAGCTTCCCTTCTTCATTGAAGACTACAAAGGCAATTCACAGGACAAACAGCAAGACACAAGCATTATCTCAATTAGAAAATGTGGTGTGTGTGTGTGTTTCTGTGTGCATGTGATTACAGTAGGCTGTTTGTTAACTACACATTAATTAGTGGCTGCTTCCAGCAAAAGAAACTCCTCCAAACATGATCCATATAGAGCATAAAGAACCACCACCATAGTGGCTAGAGACAAAACACAACACTGGAATATCTACATGGAAAGTAATGCACAAGCACTCAACAGCCCAGTAGAGAAAACCCACCAGGTCCCTACACCAGTCAGTGCCTAAACACACACTGAGCTGGGAGGTATCTAACAGAGTCAACACACAGATCATCACTTCTCAAGTGTCAGACAGAAGCCACCTTCCTATAATTCCATGTGAGATCATCACAGTCAGTATATCTACTGAAAGTGAGACTTCATATACAGGTAAGAAGGAATGAGGGATTTGTTGCTTGCAGGTTTTCATTAGTGGATCAATGGGCTAAAAGTGGTCTAGAATTGGAGAAATGAATGAAAAAACCTTTAAAAATAATGAAAAGCTGTAAAGACCTTTAAAAACAACAGTTCATTATTTCAACCCCAGTGAATGGGTTGAACATTTTAATGTGCTGTGTAAAAGTCATGCCATACCTGAAGAAGAAGTCATCTGTTTATGTCCATCTCTCAAACAGAGGGCACCGGGGTGCCTATTTCTAAGGCTGTGCACATAAGCACAGAATTAGAATGAGGTGGCACCGACTGACCTGGCAGTGTGAGGTGATTTGTCGAGGAGCCTGAGCCTGGTAAATTAGCTGAACGTCGTGCTGGACCTTTGAAAAGAAAGAATGGTTTCAGTGGAGATGGATGGATGGTAGTCCCACCAGCCATGAAAGTGCTTTTTGTAATGCTGCCAGTACTACAAGCTGGTTTTTGTCTTCTTTATGCCATTTCTTATCCATAGTTTTAGGTGAGGCTTACTGGGAAAGTAGCCTCACTTCTGGGGACTTTTCCATCTAATGGAGTCAGTTATCAATCATATCTTTCATTTTTTTAATCACCTACAGGGTCTGGGTGGAGGTACCCAAGTTATTGATTCTGGAAGTTTCAGGTTCTTAGGTTTTGGACCTATGAACTGTTTTAGATCTCACAGCTTTCCCTTCAGCTACCTCCACGTCCTCACAGAACGGGCAATTGCCACTGCCCTGGCCTGGCCTGGCTCTGAAGGCAGTTACAGAGCACTTACCTTCCTTCTGTGGCAGTTCAGCAAGCAGTTGGCATCACCTGGGGAACCACCGGTTGGTAACAGCTCCAGGCATTTGTGTCACTGTCTATACGTGTCGGAGAACAGATTCTGACACTGCATTCACACGAGGAGGTGAGTCACCCAAATCAGTAGATGCCTTTTCCAAACCATCTTTTCTCCCTTCTTGCTTATGTGGCAGTCAGTATTTTTGAAGATCACAGTGGACTACATCAACACCCTCAGTATCTAACAGAAATGGGCAGCTTGGCTTCATCTCTGCTTGCACAGGGCTGGAGGCACGTGCAAATGCAAACCAACCCCACAAGGTATAAGAATACAAGCAGGTACAGTGGCAAGCACATTCCATGTTCTTGAAGAAATTAACACCAGCAAAGCACCCAGAGAGGAAAGGCATGGATTAAAACTGGAGTTACAGGAAAAGGGGAATGCACAAAGACTTTCATGTTTGCGTAAAACATCTCTGCATTTTACTTCCTCCTTAGAGAGAAGGGTTTGATATCTGCCTCTCTTTATCATGACTGTTTTTCCCTTTTTAAGATCAAATAGAGAAACAGCAGCACTATAGGTAAATTCTGTTCACATCTGGTGTGATGAGTACTGAACAGACACCTCCCAAGCCTACCTGGAGAATAAGATGCTTTGTGGAAGGTGCTATGTAGAGCTGTAGCTGAAATGCTGTAAAGGAGCTCTATGAGCAATACTGTGTAACAGGACACCAGCCATGCAGCACTGATGCTCCAAGTGGCACAGAAAAAAAAAAAGAAATCACCTCAGGTCCTTAGAAAAAGCTATTTGAATTCTGTACCTTAACTCCCCCATTTAAAAACTAGGCAATGTCACTAACTCCTCCTCAGAGGGGCAAGTAGTGAGCAGTGACTGCTGTGTAAGCAAGGTTCCCACTACTCTAAAAAAAAAAATAAATATGATGTTTATTAATCTATAGGGAGCTGGACACTAGAAAGCAAACAGCAAGTGCCTGGATCAGATGTAGAAAACGCCAGAACAAAATGAACCCTCCCACAACTTTAATTCAAATGGAGCAGAGACCTCAATGTTTTTTATTTGGTAGTAGGATGAATATACATGGACTCAGTTACAGAAAAACTGGAATGCTGAAAAATGTTTTATACATTTTGAGACCACAAGCCTCTTCTTTCAAATAAGGAACTAACAATAAATACATATTGTTTAAAACTATTCTCAGGATGGTTGAGAATACTTGGCATTACATAGCATTGTTCATTTCAGTTTTGCATTTTTTTTTCCCTATGAGTCGTAACAAATCAAACTGGGATTTATTTTTTTTTTTTCTCATTACTTTACCCACCCAATCCCAGGAGTAAACTGGCGTTGAGTTTTGCTTTCAGCATGTATGTTAACTTGTTTTCTATCCCTTGGTGCAAAACAGCATAACAACCTGACCCTTCCTTGGAAAACATTAGAGAACAGGTGTTTGGTGTTTATTTTAGTTCAGTTTGAGAAAGACATCTCCATTATCAGTTTTACTGACACAAACATTACGTTCAACTTCATACATAGAATTCCCTGCATAATGCCAGCTGAGAAAAGGATATTTTACAAGACCAAGACCCTTGAATTTGATTAATTTCCCCTAATCCTTCCTACCAATAGGTTTAATGTTTCTTAATGTCCTTTAGGACCTGTCACTGTAGGGTTAACCACAAGAGCAGTGAAATCTACTGTCACAGACAAGCAACAATGCCCACCCTTCCTCCCTGCTGAAGGTAGGCAGTGTGCTAGGGTATGACTTTGACTGAAGTGCCTCCAAGAAGTAGCATCATCAGAACAGAGATACATGGTCTATTTAAACACATGGTTGTGGAGGCAGCTCCTACCACAGCAAAGGAAGACGGTGCCACCCTGATGCATCGGCTTGGCAAGGAACCATCCTGTGTGTAGCTAGCTGTCCGTGGTTTGGTTTTGTAGCCTTTGGCCCCAGATGCTGCAGTGGGACCAGCAGGACTTTGCATGCAGCTTCCTCTGATTTCAGTGCAACTAAAAGTGTGATCAGGCCCTAGGAGTGGTTTTGCTCTAAGCTGATGTTGCAAATACAATGGCTTTTGTCTATCGGGGAAGAAGAGGGAGGAGAAGAGGGAAGGGAAATATTCCTGTGAGAATCTGGGCCTGTAGACAACCAGAAGGTCTGGTAAAAACCTAACAAGAACCCGACAATAAAAATAGCAAATATTTAAAAAAATTGCATATAAAAGTGTATAAAAATATTATCCAAGAAAGAAGAAAAGGAAAATGCTCATTCTGTCATTCTACTGCTAGGTTTTCTCACTAAAAATCCCAATGGCCATAAGTAAATTTGTTTGATAGATGCACTCCTACAACCACCAGCAGAGACAATGGGATTACATATATTCCTCCTACCACTGGATAGCTTCTAAAACCAGAGTGTTCTGAGGACACAGCAGTTGATACACATGCATGAGGAAGAAATTGAAAGAATACAAGATGCCAAGAGCGTGCTGTGAGGCTTGTGAGCGAGCACTGCCATGTGCTTAGGTATGAGGGTAAATAGATTTGCTAAACCTGAGCTTCAGGTCCTCAGACAGATTGCCTGGAAGTGGCCTCATTTTCTTCTACCTGGTGGTCAAGACACCAGAGCAGGGAGAGATGATGCCTCAAGACAGGTATACATCCTGGTCCTGCTTGGGTCCAGATCAGAACCCTCTGTGTTTGCTGGGAATCAAAAGGGATGTTGGAGTGATGAGAAGGCAGCCTCAGTAAGTGGGGATGCTTGACCAGTGTTTCATTTGAACACAAAATAACAGCACTGGCTGTGGTCCCCACCCTGCTCCTGCTTTGATCACAGTCATCAGTGAAAGGGTTGTCTGGGATCACTAACCTTGTCTGCCCATGGAAGCAGTGGGAACACAACATTCAGACCTACACCTGACACTAAACTGAGACTGGTGCAGGCCCACTCATGTTAAGTAGGAAAAACATCAGAGGATGATGGTTTCACTGCTATATTATTATAAAATGAAAAGTGAGGGAAAGAGAGCTAGTAAGAAATACTTAAGACTATCTCATGAGCTCCTGCAAACAGACTAGTTTATTCTAGTTGAAGCAAAAAAAAACAAAAGTACTGTTCTTGTCAGATTCCATCCTTTCTAATTGGAATTAAATTATTAAAAAGCCACATTTGCAATCCACTGTAGAATTTCCAAGGACTAATCACAGAAGTATTTACCTTTACCTAGGTGAGCTCACAGGCCTTCTGAGCACAAAGTAGCACAGTACTGTCAGCTACCTAGTTTGAAATATTCTTGCTTCCAGCCTGAGCTTCTGAGACCCTGTAAGTCCCTATACAAGCATCTGTATATTCAAAGGGTATTTTGAAACACCACCACCACCACACACCATTCCTCTCTGGCTTAACCAACTATATTTGGGAAAGTTTCTCTGCAAACACAAAATTTAAGCTTGAAAAAAGAAATGATAAAAAGGAATTTGCCTCCTTTATTCACTCCTCCAGAACCAGGCTCCCAAATTCCAAATTAATTCTGATGCTAAATGTCCTACTGTATGAATACACAGTGTGTTTACACCAGCTGGAGCTATACAAAAGGCTTCACTTTTAGATGAGCATCAGTGCCTAGATGGGCTATGCTGAAATAGGTTTTAAATCTAAAATGGCAACGTTTGTCTTTTTATTAAATTTACCACCTATTTTATCATCAGCAAAGAAATTGTTGGCTTCTGGCAGCTATCATTTTTCTCCAACATGGAAAAGATAAGTGACATTAGTGACATTTTATAATTAAACACAGGAATCTGACCATATAACTTTGAAGAAAATAAATTGTGTAGTTTGTAAAGAAAGATGGTTGACTTAAACATTTTGAGAGGGTGCATCACAGATTACATTTAAAAAATATAATAAAAAAATTAACAAATCCCTTCTTTCATGTGTGTGAACATTTTTTGCATGTTTTCACAGAAATGTGTTTCAAATCAGTGACTGAGTGCAGCCCAGAGACCTGTCCCACTCTGAGCCATTTAAATAATGAACAGGATAGAGTAAGGGTGGTGAAATCCCAGACCAGGCTGCCCAGAGAGGTGGTCAGTGCCCCATCCATGGAAACATTCCAGGTGAGGTTGGATGGGGCTCTGAGCAACCTGCTCTGGTTGCAGGTGTCCCTGCAGTGATGCAGGGGTGTCTACTAGATGACCCGGAGAGGTCCCTTCCAACCCAAAGCATTCTGAGTCTATAAAAACATATTGCTTGCTTTTCTTTTTTAAAACATTATAGTGTGCCCATGAGTTTACACAGTACGCCACCATGAGTCAAAGGTCTGCTAATTCCCTGAAATCCAGCCCCAGCTAGAGAAAAAACCACACTGACAGGGATACTGGCAATGGCATTTTAAGGGTCTGGATGCTCCCTCTCAAGTTACACAACAGTTTAGGGGAAGCAGAGGACACCTGGTGCTGCTCTTCCAGCAAGGCAGAACTGTCTGAGAGCACCAGCAGTCCCCATGCAGAGACCAAAGGGTGTTGTCTTTAGCACACAGCTTTCCCAGACTGTGCCACCCTCCATCAGAAGCACTGGCACCAGAAGACCCCTTTTGCCTACTGGTGGGTGCTCCCAAATAATCCTGTAGAATTTCAGCTAGAGGCCAATGGTATGTTGCCTGTATTTACAGAATTCCTGGCTTATTCATTACTTGTATACTGAGGATGGAAAAGGAAAGCATCTGAAAACATAATTTCTATACACAGGGATAAAGTTAGGCAAGAAGAAATCTTTTCTCACTCTTTATAAACATAGGCCATTAGCTGATGAACACCTCATCCTTCTCCACTTTGTTGTTGTTTCCTTTTGTGGAATAAAATCAGAGAAAGAAGTTCTGAATTTTTCTTTCTTTATTTTTTAAAATGTTTTATTATTTTTTTTACACAATTGCACAGTGGCTGATCTCTAGTTTAACTGGGAAGTGTCTAAACATACCATTCCTTGTCTCACAATGCACTAGCACAATGCTGCAGAGTGTTCCAGGGAGGTGGGGTGAAGCAGAGTAGGGGAATGTAGGTGTGATCCTGAGAGTGGACCCCACGATAGATGCCTTCACCTGGCCTAGTCTCTTTGTAGGATTTTGGTTTCTAGACTTCACAGGAATATATTTTTTTACATGACAACAAAAAAATCCTAAAAAAATGCTAATAATCCACTGTATCTTATTCAAATTATTTTAAGAGAGCAGGAGAACGTTAGCACTAGCTCTGACTGCCTGAATACTGCAAAACATTTTGCTTCGTACCTGTGTGCTGAGTAACTTTGGCTGGAGCATCTCTTCTGGAATGGTAGTTCTGATCTGCAGTCCCCAAGAGATGGCAAACCCACCACCTCCCTTATTAGCTCCTGCTGATAGAGAATAACCCCAACAATTAAGGAAAACCATCTTCCAGTTGGATTTCACATGTTTGTGCTAGTGTATGAGAAACAAGAACTGACCAGCTGTGAATTAAGCAGTCTGGCTTTGCTGCCTGAAAGAAGTCACTTCCAGAAAGAAAGAAAATATATATCAGATGAGGAAAAAGATTTATGCTTTTTCAATTATTATTATTAGCAGTAGTATTCTACTGTGCATAATCTAAGGCATCTTTAGTCACTGTACAGTAGGTCAAAAATATTGACTAATCCTGCACCTCTGACAAACACTCAGTGTGAGTTCATCCCCCCTGCTTCAGGGAGAAGTCTGGCCAAGCAGGGACTGAGTCACCACTGCAGTATTTAGCTCTGCATTATTGATACTACTGACAATCAGAATTAACATTATTAATAATAATATTTAATAACTGACGTTATTTGATCAAAGAGGTCAGGGCTGGAAGTCGTATTCCAACACTCTTTTTGGGACTCAATGCTGATGGAAAGGGGGAAAGGGGAGGTGGGAAAGTGCTACATGGTGACACAACCCTCTGCCTGTCACACAACAGGAGTGTGCTTGGTGCTGACTGCGGGACCACTGTCCTCCCAGCTCATGAATGGTAACACTATGTGTCCTTATATTTATTTTATTTAAATGAGCTGGTTCCATGAAGCCAACTGTGAGTTCTAAGAACTGCAAGAGTTATTTTTGCACTTTTTCCTTCTGAAAACGTGTGATTGAAGTGCAGCCTTTTCACAGCATGAACCTAATCTAAATCTCTGGCTTTGAACAAAGTTAAACTCTGGTGTCCAAAATAAAAAAATAACTCAAAATGTCTCTAGCCTCAGTAATCAAGACCCCAGATACAAACACTCCTGAGTGAGAAGCGATTCACGTTTAACTGTGGATTTAGGTTGAGCACACTGCTTTGATTTTTGCTCGTGTCGTGAGAAGTTTGTCCCTGTGCATGCACAGTTTAAGCAGGAACAGAGACCCAAGCTCTAATGTGTAGGCTGGTGGTAAAGACCTGTGCTTTTGAACATGAAAAGGAAACGCCAAAGATCTACGTTCCTAAGCCAATGTTTTGCATGTTCTCTACGTAGCAAAGGGCCATGACAGCAGTCTGGATCCTCATAAAATATGTATACAACTAACACAGCAGGATATGACCCTGAATAAAAGGGAGTTAGGCAAAAAACAGTTGTATGTGTATGTACGTGTCTTGATTTCCACATAGACAGGTAAAATTACTGAGAAAAAACAGATCCCTACCAAGATCCCAAGCCAGAAAAGCACTTACAAACATGTTTGATGCTTCTCATACAAACATACCTTCCTGAATCAAGCCCTGAATTAGTTTATTAACATTTCTTTTTTCAAAAGGGCCCAAAAGATGGCTACTTTCCACGTGACTAAGTCTACTGGAGGAGTCAGCTTTATCCACTGACTCCAGCAGCATATTTATGAGACACTTTCATTTTGGTTTTGCCTGTCTGCTCCTCTCCAGCAATGCTTTTCCATTCCTTTGGCCTGTCCATACAGTCAGTTATGAAAGAAACCACACTGAGATGAAAGTAAGAATTGATCTGTGTGATTCCCTGCTGCCCTTCTTCTCTTAGATCTTCAGGTCAGACAAAAAGTAGTTACTAGCAGCCCATGAACAAACATGGGAAAAAGCTCATTATCTGTAACCTGTCAAGCAGTACATTACTATGTGCTCTCAGAGTCTGACAACAAAAATTGCCCCAAGGGAATATCACTTCCATAAATTATTCCTTTCCTATTACTAGCTGCAAAACCCAGATCAAAATCAAAGGTTTGAGTGAGTTTCCCTGCTGTTTAGAAACAAAAACTTTTTGCTATTATCTGGGAAAGACAAAACAATGATCAAATGACTCTACAAATTCACCATTCTTATTAATAAAATATTCTATGGCAAGAATAAAACCAATGTCAAATTCTGTCTACTAGCAACTGGAAAAGGCTCTTGGGGAAAACAAAAAGAGTAAAAGTGCAGTGTTAGCAAGTTTTCCTTTTTTTTTTTTTTTAATTTTTTTCTTTTTTTAGTCTTTTTTTTCCTTATCCTAATGTTGGTTTCACAAGTTGAGGCATAGCAAAGGGCAAAACTGTGTCTTTAGAAGATGACTCTCATCTCTTTGCTTGACCTGTCCAGAAAAAATGGAACCATTTTCATCAGGAAATCATCACTTAGGTATTTTAACAAACAACTTCCCAAAACAACAAAAAAGAAAAGCACACATACAAGAACAAACAAACAAACAAAAATAAAGCTGACCCCCAAAAAACCAAGGCCCCCACCCTAGAACCCAGAGTCATCAGCTGTGAAGTAGCCAGTGGGAGGAGGAGTGTTTTGGAAGTTGTTTAACGCCTTCCCCAGAAACTGGTCTTTGCGGAAGGAGGAGGAGAACAGGAATGAAGAAGCTCAGCTAAAATGATGAAAGAAATTTTCAGTCTCTTTGTTTGATTGTTTTTATAGATTTTTACTCTTCTGTATCTGGAAAAAAAAAAAAGAAAAGAAGAAAAAGAAAAGTGTCAAATGCTGCCTTTCTCCCCATTGTCCAAGGAGCAGGTGATCTGGGAAAGAAAAAGAAGGGTATCAGTTTAGACAGCCTCGTTTCCTCCAAGCAGTGCAGCTTTGCTTAGCTGTTGACAGGCTGCAAGGTGAGGAGCACCAAAGCAATACCTCTTGACTGGCTTGACTTTGTCCTATACAAAGTGAAATCCATGGCTCTCTGACTAATCCAATGAGAATTCAACCTCTGGTATCCACTGGATCATGTAAGAGAATCTAACATGCTTACACCATGAGATGTCATTAAGTTTCTCTGCTGTAGGGCTCTCTGACCAGCCTGGCTCACTAGCTCTTACTGGACCTTTTTGCTCATGAAAGCAGTGATGTTGTATATGTGGTGAAGAAAATACTCCAAACACAAAAGTGTGCTCTTCACACAACGTGAAGAACACACAGTCTTCTACTGCACTTCCTTGATGTTTCCTGTCTGAAAAGTTCAGCCTGATTTACTGTCATTAACAGGATCATAACCATCCTGCGAGATGCATCATTAGCCACACCCTAAACAGAAAAGACTGACCCAGAAGGAAAGGCACTTATTTGGGACATGTGGACTAAATGAAATTTCTGAGCACTAATTATTTCTGAATCTTTAAATTATTTCCTGAATCACACCAGGAATCTGAAGCAGAGATCAAAGTATCACCCAACATGCCCTCACTTTCCTATGCCAACCATAGCCACAGGACTTTTAAAACCTCCCTTCCCTGTTAATGAAACAAGGGAAAATGCAATGTATTTTCCAGACTCTGGAAGCTCCCCGTGGAGAACTGAGTCATATATTGCTTTTTGCTTCTGTCAGTCACGTCGTCAGCTCCAGTGAGAACATTCCAGTACAGCATTTGCTTTAAATTGGTTTTCTACTTGGTGGAGCAGATGTGTTGGCTCTCTAGACGAATTTCCCTTTGCATACAATATAGCTTCCCTACAACTACCTTAACCTTGGATGTGATTCAGCCTCTTTCTCTTTTCAGCACAACAGATAAGTGCAAATATGTCTGTCTCAACAGAGGTAACTGAAAGGGGAAAAATGTGCATGCAGTGCTCAATACACAGGAAGGCTTTAAGTAGCTCATTTGGAATATATTGAATTTCATTATCTGAAATAGCCTTGTCTAAAGGCACATCTCAGTCCTTCAGTGTCACTAACAAGTTTATATCATTTGTCAAGGTTGAGTATTGGCCCTCCATTTGATGACTTATGCAAATACTAGTAAATTCTACAGCTCTTCATTACGAGCACCCACTGTCAGGAGATTATTAAGTCCATTTCTACTATCAGCTTGTAGTTTATACTAAGGCATTTTTAACTTGTGGACTATGAATGCCTATATTTACTACGTTACTATAGCCATCCAGCAAGGAAGCTGGCTGTTAGTTTTGCACAATTGCTGATTAATCTCACAGATTTGCCTCTCTTTTTTGTGATCAAACAAATGCTTTGGAGTCCAAGGACTTACAAGAACTATCCACTCTAACAGTTGGCATTTATTATGCCTGTCTAATGCAAACTTAGACAATCTGCTACCCAGCTGGAGAACAGGAACAGAGCCCCAGAAGCATTTAGACTGTGCTGAGAGTTTAGACTAACTCAAAAACTACACCTGTTCTACAGTGACTCACACTCTTCACCATGGGTGAATCACAGGCGTGATGCTGGTTGTACCAGCTGGAAGTGCAGAGCTGACCTCTCCCAGCACCACTTCTGAAGGTGGCTGGCTCTGTTGCTCCAGCCAAACACTCACCCTTTGCCTCCATCCCATCCTCCCCAGCTGCCAAATGCACAGGACTGCCCAAAGAGGTCTCAGGACACCTCTCCATGGCCTCTGGTGCCAGAATGAGACTGAGCCCTATGGTTTTCAAATGAATTTTTAAAAAATTCCAATATTTTCTCTTCTAAAAAAAAAAGAAACAAATGCTAAGTGCAGGCTGCAGGACAGTGTGGTGTGAAATATGGATCTCGTAGGCAGAGTTTTTTTCCCACGAACTACTTAGCTTTGCCTGGCAGTCCCTGTAGATGAACATTTGTGAGGTGATTGTGTGGTCCCTGCTTCCTCTGCTCAAATATGTGTTCCTCCAACATTACTTAACTCTGAAGGAAGTGAAAGATGACACCACAATTATCTAGGATTACACACTTGGATTTTCTTTCTAAAGAGATTGTGGTAACCTTGCATTTCACTTATGAAAAAGAAGTGTTTGGCATGAACAAACCTCATCAGTGTGCTGTGTGAGTACTTCTATAGGATGAGAAAACTCCACCATGCCAAGAAATAATGTTGCCCTTAAGGTATTATTACCCCAAGATATTTCTGAGTTAGAGTTTTAACCCACTGAAAAAGCAAAAGAAGAGAGCCTCGTTTGACTATATTCATTCAGTACATCCCTTTCTGAGTTCCCTGTGGTGATGTCTTTTCATGTTTTTATGATATACCATTATAGAGAGATCAAAACCAAAAACCAGAAGCAGACACAATTATATTAAAGTGGACTGTTAAAAAAACAAACATCAACATAAACAGCATACAATTATATTAAAGTGTGTTTTTAAAAAACAAAAAGCATTCTTGAAAATATAGAGGGGAAAAAAGTGAATCCTAGAGGTTTTCTCATTTCTATTAAAATCAGATTGTCTTGTCACATCCCAATAACCATGTGTGTAACGTGGACTGTCAGTGTCATGTACTAACACAAACAGCACATATCAGAAGGGTTGCACTTGAAGGAAAGTTCAAAGTTGAACATGCAGAGTTTAAATCAAAAGGGTTGCATTAGAAAGAAAGCTGAAAACATAGAGTTTATGCACACTATGACTCTTTAGTCTGAAAAGGGAGTGTTGCAGTGAGAATCTAATGAAAGGTAAATGAAATAATGAGTGGTGCTACTGAATTGTTCCCTAGGTAAATAGGGAACAATTACTGTTTCTCACAGCCCAAGAAGTGGGTTATCAAATAAAATTATCAAGCAGTAAATTTGAAAGCAATAAAAAGATGTGATTTTTCACATAATGCCCAAGTACATTTTGAACTGTGTTTTCTTAGTGCCCAGTACACAACAGAGTATCAGGGCACTAAAGATAATTAGACAATGTCATGGAAGAAAAATCCATGGGAGGCTGTCAAAAATTTGACCTCTGCCTTAGCTCTGGAAGACAGAGAAGTCTGGGGGGAGAAGGCACTGCTCTAGTTTTGTTCTTTATTAAGATCTCTGCTATGAAATGTTGTCAGGTAGGTGGCAGAGAGCTAAAGGGACCTCTGGTCTGACCCAGGGTGGCTGATCAAGTGTTCCTTGGCAAGCTGACATGGTGTTTGCAAGTAGCCTCTCTCCTCACTTACTAAAAACTTAGGTTATCTTAAAACAATTATTACCGATGAGGGAAAATAACAGAAAATCTGTCTCCAATAGTCCATAATCCAAAAGGTAGTTATTCTTCCTACTACAAATGCTGGAAGTATTTGCAGTGGTGGGGCAGATAACTAGATCTGCCACATCTAATTCCTTTTGTGGACTTACTCAGCATCCTACAGGAGTGACCCCTTAATTTTGTAAACTTATTCCCTAAAGCCTGGATATTTCTTGTCTCCCTGGAATGCTGAAGTGCACTCAGTTGTAGCCTGTCCATCTGAAAAGCAGTGTTAAAACTAGTTCTAATGTCCAGAATAAAATGGTGTTGAAAATGTCAGTGCACAGCTCTCAGCACTGGATGATCCTGTCTCCAATTAAAAACATTTTAAAGCCTTTATAAATAAAATTAAGACAATGAAGAAATAACATCTGCATATTTATGCTATTCTTTTGCTTCTGTTGAACCAGAGTTGAATGAGGCCTAAGAAACAAAGTTCACAAGATCAGTGAAATAAAGAAGAAAAATATGTTAACTCATCTCCATTACCTGTCTTTTTAATGGATGAGAAATTTTAGAGTGAATTTTTTTGGAAAACAGAATGTTACTCGAAGAGGCCTGTGTCCTGTTTGAAGTGAGGGAAAACAAGAATAAATGCTGCTGCTGGGAAAAACTTTTGAATACTTGTTTTGTAATTGAATTTAAATATCAGCATACTAATTTAGCAGATGACCCAAGTGTTTAACATTCATTTTGCTAGGAGGAGAAATGACATTAGCATAGAAGGTATTCTGATTTTTGAGCTTTGGCACATAATTATCCCTAAATTATTCATGACATCAAACAATTTCTAGTCCTGTTCACACTGATGTTGAGTCTTATGTTTGCTTGACAGCTTGTATTGCACTTGACCTGAGATCACATCAGTGATGGAAGAAAGAGATTAGCTTTGGTTTAGTACATGTTGTTTGCTTACCAGCACACTATGGAAATACAGAAGAGCAGAGAAAACCACAATGAGGACACTGACAGTAGTTTGGTTACACCAAAGAGTGTTTGAGTTTCCTGAGAAAAGTGTGTATGAAAGAAATTGGACACGATGCAAAGAGACCCACAGGAATAAGTGTGAAAGATTATTCTATAGCTGATAATCAAACATAATGCAAAGCTCTGAACATGATTGGGGTGAAAACTAGATCATGGTTTTCCTAAGGAGTTTATCTGTCATGGATAGAAACAAAAATCCCAGTGCTTTCCAAGGCACAAAGGGGTGAGCTGCCACAGGTAGAAGGATAAATGAAGCCAACAAAGTTTTCAGACAAATATACAAATTGGAATTTTTTAATTAGCACTGGTCAAATAATTGCTTCTTTGATTGAGTGACTAAGCTGAAAAATTAGGATCATGCTTTGCTCTGGGTCAGAGATAAGTAATTGCTGTCTCAGGGAGTGGGTGGTTTTGGTGGAAGTGGGGTGAAGATGAAAGATCAAGTAGAGCTTGTCATTTAACTCCAACAAAACTTTTATTTTTCCATGTACTTGAAGCTGCCTAAAACATGTGAAACATCTCTTCAAAGTAAAAATTCTCATTTGGATTTTTTTTCAGTGCCTCTTCAGTTTTTGACAGTGACTTGTTTTGAATTAAATTCCTAAATACTTCAACTTGACTCAAAATAGCACTTCTCATATTATTTGCTGGTTTTCTTCTTATGCATTTATTATTGCCTCCAAGTCCCAGGTTTTGATATTAAGAATAGCAAAGTGGTGGTTTAGAAGCAGAGAAAAGAATTGCCTAGTGATGGGTCAATTAAAAATAGTAAGTAGTAAAGATTACTATTAGGGTATGAGTTTCAGAAAATTAACCTGTAATACTTTCTCTTCACTTTGTCCAGCTTCTGTGGACTGAATGGTTCAGAACTGCAGACTGAGCAGCCCGAGGAATGCCTCTGCCCCCAGGCAGCCACCAGGCAGCAGGTCAAGCTTTAAGCAAAGGGCATGAAGACACCCACCAAGCACCCAGCTGGCAGTCTGTAGGGTGCAGTCCCATACAGATGACTGTTGGATTTCTTCCTTTATAGTCCTTCTGCTTAAACTTTTGTCAGTCCCTTTCTGGTAAAATATCTACAGCTCACATGCTCAAATTGGAAGCTAATTGTTCCATGGGGAAGGGACAAGATGAAAGGAGCCATTTCATATTCAACATCCTCTTGGACATGATCTTCTTTTTCTTTCAGGGGTAAGTGTTGCATGGGGAAAGGAGGCCTGTCACTGGATTGAACAAAAAGTCTCATGAATCTGGACAGGAGAGAGGACTCTCCTCTTGCTGAAGCAGAGAATTTCTCAACATACTGCACAGGCAATATGACCCAAAACAGGGTAAGGAGGACTGCAGTAGAGACAAAGTTCCACTCCCTGACGAGTTGTCTTGGTTTGAGTGAGAACAGAACTAACAGTGACAACACCCCATGTTCAGAGTCAGTACCAAGGTTGGTGTGCAGAGTAAGGCCACTCTGTAGGACTCGTGGGCTGCCCTGACCCTAGTGACACTAGTGTATTAGAATCCCTGATAGTGCAAAACCATGGAGGAATTTCTGCAATGTACTGCCTAAGTTACACATTCCTCTATACCTCTAGGACCATGGATGCTACCCCCAAAGATTTAACCATATTCTATTGATAAACAGAAATATATTTAAAGGTACAAAGGTAAAAAAAACCTGAAAAAAAAAGTGTTCCCCCTAAAGTTAACTGCTCAAAAAATCCTACTAAAGTACCATTCATTTTTTTTCCTTTTTTTTTTTTTACCATGTATCCTAATGAATATTTCAAATATTCACTTAAATCTAGAATCAAGCCAAATGATATTTTCAATTTTTAAACTTCTCACATCATGTGAAATAGAAGAAAAAACAATAATGCATCCTAAGGACTTTCTAAGTACCCAGCATGGCCCAAATGTTGGACAACAGGCTAAAAAAATAAAAGAAGTCAAAGTCTCAAAGGGAAAACAGGTGCTTTCTGTAAGATTTGCACACACTCACAACATTGACAAGATGCAAAATCATCTGCAGAATTATATGAGGTGCCTGTCTATGGAATATTCCTCATATTGTCATTGAGCATGCATGCCATGGTGATGTAATGTTCCTGAGGTCAGGATGCTAACAGTGTGTTTTGCATTTAGCTTCAAAGATCACATCACATCATGTTCATCTTCTATTTGATATTAAAACTGCATAAACCCTTCTTCAGAGTACATCACTCTATGCAAATTCCTGCTTGCCTCAGGTGCCACTTGCTAAATTAGACACACTCATTTTTTTTCAAAAGAGCACAAAAAGGATTTTTAAAAGCACAGAAGCTTTTTTTCCCCCCCTCCAGTTAGCCTATTTTGCACTACTATGGAGCAATTGCTCAGCAGAGATAAATTATGGTGAAATATGTCTTTTTGGATAGCAAAATGCCTTCATGCTTTCAAGCAAGCTTTTCCAGAAGGTATCAGTATAATGCTTTCAGATTTCTAACTTGGGGCAATAACATCTAATGTAATTCAAATAACAGGCCATAAAAAGAAGTAAGAAAAGGAAGGAAATTGTCTTTAGAAGTAGTCTCAGACTATTGTAATTCCAATTTGCCACTGCTGCTGGATTCTGACATATAATACCAAGAACACTATCAGGCAGCAAGGAGGAATCCTGTGTGTTTGCCTTACTAACTGAAATGAGATTTTTGCTTCCAACAATAATGGAGAAATCGTCCTAACTTTTGGAATAGAAATAGTAACGGCACCATAACTTACACAACCCAAAATTAACCTTTTTACCTCTCTGAAGAAGATACAAAAAATCCTGTTTTTAAATTTATACACTTGAGTAACCTGTTTTAAAACAACATTAGCAATATATGCAGGTGACATGAGCAGGGTTCTGTCAGAAACCTACTTAGTGGTCATTGCTACGTGGTGGTCTTGGCTGGATGGACACACATCAAAACCACACCTGCAGGAGGCTGCAAAGACACATGGTTCTTAAAACAGCTCTGCAAAAAGCTGCATCCTTCTCAAAGGAAGCTGGGAAGAGTCCTGTTGATTGAGCTCTGTCTGGGATAACTATGGAGCCACCATCATGGCTCTTCCACACCCCATGGTGCCATCCCACAGGCACTGGCAGATAACAACAGTCTGTGACAGCTACTCTGACACTTGTTTTTGAGAGCCAACTGGGACATAAAGAAATTAAGCCCTGAACTTTACTTTTATAAACAGGGAATTTTCCTTTTGCTGACCAAGGAATAATTTTGAAGAAAAATTCAGACCAAAAGGCAGATTTACATGTTGGTGTGGGCACCGTATAGAACACACAGGAAAAGCTGCTCACTGTTGCTCAACACCACCTAAATAAAAAAAAGCTAAAACATCAATTTCTGGTAAGCCTGTTATGAGCTCTTCATAGAATCTGTATATTAAAGAAGACTTGCTACTGCATTATATTCCATTATATTAACCACAGTATTTTAGCTCTATTCCATTGTGTTGCACTGCACAGAGGAATGTATTTTTGATTGAAACTGACCTGTTGCAGGGTTGCGATTTGGCCACGAGGTGGGAGCATTGCTCATCACACACCCCTAGTGCACACGAGGCTTTCTCCACGTGTGCTACTGTTCAAGACACAAATACCCTCTCTCCCTGCTAAAACCTGCAAACGTGTATGTTACTACTAGAATAAAAAGTTCCCAGGACAAACGCACACAGATGAAAAAGAATATTTTAATACATTGCAGTTTGGTCCCTGGAACAGAGTTGCACTGAAAACTTTGTAGTAACTTTGCAGAATCTTTTCCTTGTAGGAAAAAAAAATGGGAAGGTGGTAGATATAGCCTGTGAATGTGGTAATCATAGAATGGTTTGGGATGGAAGGGACCTTTAAAGGTCATCTAGTCCACCCCCCTGCAGGGAGCAGGGACATCTGCAGCTAGAGCAGGTTGCTCAGAGGCCAGTACAACCTGACCTGGAATGTTTCCATGGATGGGGCACTGACCACCTCTCTGGGCAACCTGGGCCAGGTTTCATCACCCTCACTGTAGAAAATGTTTTCCTTTTACATAGTCTAAAATGAGGAAGAATAATTTTCTCATTTGTTGTCAGTTTTGTAAGCAGAAAAAAAGTTTGTGAATATAGGTTAAAATTATTTCCATGTGTCTGCTTACCATTTTTCATTCAAAGAGTTGAAAACCAATATGGGAAACTCAGGTTTTCCAAAACAGTTTAATATTGTTCTGTATCACAGGAAACATTTGATGAACTACTGATGCTTCTGATAAAGCTGTGTCTTTATGTGGGAAATGGCAGCCTTGTATCTCTTTTAGTGGAACTGAAAAGAGCAGTACTGAGTAACACGTGGGATCTCCCACAGAAAAAAAAAGGAAAAGCCAGCAGTGCAAAGATTAGATTCACATAAGGAGACTGACCTACGTTCAAGAGACTTGCCCAGGATTTTGAAGCAGTTAGTACTGAAATCTTAGGCATAACTGCATCTTCCCTAGGCATCCTTAAGCTCTCTTTACAGCAGCTGGCTTTGGTACAGCTAGACCCAGTCGTAGGAAGCTCTGCTAGACACAGACACAGTTGCTGGCTGTCTCACTGCTCCTGATCCCTGTTTCTAGAGATGTGCCCACTCAACTATTTTTGGGTAGCTTCAATGTAGCTCTGACAGAGAAGCTACACTTCACACCTGTGACTGCAGTGCAGAAATGCAGCTTCAATGTCTTGGTGTCAACATGGGACAGTAATTCTATGTGTGCCTGGTCACCCTATTCCCTATATAGTGTAAGGAAAAAATTATTAGAAACTGTCCTGCTTTGAGTGAGAACTAAACCTTTTCAGTGATTTTGCTTTTCAGCTCAGTTCTTCTAAGTGCACTGTCTGAAGTTAGCAGCCTGTTTTCCCAGGCAGTGTCTGCTGCTGGCAGTGACAACACCCCATGTTCAGAGTCAGTACCAAGGATTGGTGTGCNCTCCTTAATTCCCTTTTTCTTCCCCTCTGGGGAGGGAGAAGGGTTAAAAGAGAGCATCTGTTACTGGGCTGGGGACTGCCCTGACTCTAAACCGTGACAGAAACATACTGGTGTCTAAGTGTTCCTGTAGCAAGATATTACAATAACTTCTTTTGTATATGCTCAAAAAGCAACTTGGACAGAGATCCTGCAAGGATCCACATAACACATACTCTGCAGTTCTCCTCTGGATGCAGGATGTCAGCAGGACAGGGCAGCAGACTGACATCTGTTGAGTGCAGGGCTCTAGCACTCTAGCTGGGTGGTGTGAGAAAGCTGAAGCACTCATGGTAAATCAGCACAGAGAGGCACCTGCTTAATTCAAATACACCCCAGCTCCATACTGAACAAAGGCTGTAAAAACCAAGTACCCTTGACCCTGTAAAAAGTCCAGACTGAGTTTCAACCACCAGCAAACTGCATGTGCTGAATGCATTACAGCTGTAACCTCAATCTTTCTGACTCCCCTGCTTAATCTTTTTTTTTTTTCAGCATGTGAAAGACCACGAACTGGCACGTGAGAAAGCATATGTTTGGGTAAACACTTCAGCAGTCTGCAAACAGCTCTGTATTATCCATGGATAATGTTCCTTCCTCCACATCCCTCACATGGCTGGTAAGGAGATTTGCTCTGGAGGGAGTAATGGACAGAACAGGTTGTGCAGGATTTGTCAAAGCAGAAGGGCCACCCCAGCACTTTCTAAGGCCCATCATTCACAATTTTTCTCCGGATTTCTGTCAATGGGATCGTTAGCTATAATCTGTCTCCACAGCATCTGAATGAAAAACATCCAGCCTACAAACTGTCCTTGCATGATTACAGTTGTACATTCACTGTAATCAACTGGTCCCATGGTACCAGTCTTTTCCCTAGGGGCATGAGCAGAACATTTTCTTACAGGAGAACAAATAGCCTTTAAATAACTAACACCACACCAGAACTCGAAAGGAATCAAATTCCCACTCTCAATCTTCAAGTCAGCATGAAACCTTCAAATGTAACCTGGGATTTCTGGGTCTACCCTCTGGACTGGGCTGATGCTCCTGAGTCATCCTAAAGAAGCCCCAGTGTTTCTGTGCTTCTGCATTTCTCCCAGCACAGCTGATTCTCAGCCATCACCATTCACTGCAGTGGGGAGAACAGCCATTCTGCCCATTAATTCTTCTGGGGCCTTGATAGTTACATACAGCACTGCACAGACTCATGAATTATCTCAAGAGTTGTTTGTTATTTGAGTATTTGTGCTTAACTTCTGCATCACCACAGAAAGAATTGTAAATGGTACTTGTTCAAGACTGTTTTCCTGACAGACACTTAACTTGAGTGTGTAAATAATATGACCTCTTAACAAAATAATTGAATTTTCCAAAACATTAGTTGCTAAGTGGCCTCTTAAAAAAAGTATGTATTTATGTGTCTGGAATAAATACATGCTTTTAGATTACTTTTTCTACATTTTCAGTTGTGGTATTGCATTTTCTTCTTATTTATCACTTTGCTAGAGTAATAGGAATTTTAAGTATTTTCTTAAAAGGAAGCAATAAAACAAAATAAAATACCATTCTGAAGTGCAGTCCTTACAATAAGGTTGTCTCTCCTTGACCATCTAAACAAAGTACTGCACTACTGACATTTAGGAATAGCTGTGTTTCAGAGGATTTCACTGAGGCATACACAAAGAAAATGCCAGCTCTAGCATTTGTTTCCTTTTTTTTTGCCAGCAAATACTACAGCAATTGATTTCAGAGCAACTTGGGTTCAGATACTACCTCAGATCCCACACAGCTGAGGAAGTACAAAAGAGTAAACATGCCACAGACCTTCCAGCTTTTTCCACTTTGTTGAGGCTACTAAAATGTCTGTGGACCCCTACACTAGGAACAGACTCATTTGAAATGATTCCAAAGGCCTGGGATTGCCTCAGTTCAACAGTGTTTCAGCAATATCCCTTTCCTAAAGCATCCTTAACAGGAGCTCTGTGTGATGTGCTCACTCCTGCTGGCTTCCCACACCTAAGGTTCAACAGCACTTGGCAAATCCTCCCTCAGACAATGCAGCCAGCAAAGGTTTGTGTTTGTAGTGGTGTAGGAGAACATGCATCATGAAAAACACCTTGTGCAGGTTTATTCTTAGCTGTTTTTCACATCTCTCAGGCAGCCTGTCCTAACAGAGAGCAGAATACAGCCCAAAGAGAGTCAGAAGGATAGAACCTCATGAGTCTGGCATTTCTTATTAAGCAACTCTAATGAACCAGGATTTTTCTTTCAGGCACTGCACAAAAATTGATGGATAAGACTTACCAACAGAACAAATAAGTGGTGCTAGGCATTATGTGAAAGGGATGATTTTCCTCCAGAATACCCCAGTTGTTTTTTTTTCAAGTCTAATGATTGTTTCTGTTAAGTCTTTTCTGGTTACCACACAATTTTTTGGGTTTAGAATAAACTGCAGATGTTCAGGAAACAATAGATTGCATATAAAAATGGATGACAAAATGTAATAAAATGTTGGCCTTACCATCTGTTTTCTTTGATTCGTCCCCCACACTGGATTGATCTTTTTTGTCCAACTTGTTGTCTTCCTTTAATTCACCTAGAAAGAAGCAATAGGAAACACTATCAGCATTTTAATGCTGACTGCAGTTTATTAATTCCTGTAACACAATCAAATTGCAACTTCTGAAGGAGATGTTCCTTAGAAGCCCCTGTAGCAAACCAGGAAATCAAGGCCTTTGGCAGAGCAATGGTAGATGCAAAATTAAAAATGGCAACTCATACAGCAGTCCACACCAGACCTTCCCACACCATCCCTTCATTGCAGGAGAATGCCAAATGCAAGATCAAATGAAAAAAACCCAAAAGGTAAAGGGAGAGCTCTAGCAGAACAGGGCTCTTCCAGATGCAATGTCCAAACAGCAGCAAAGAACGTGTCCTTCCTTCAGATGTTCAGAGAAGCAACAGTAGCCTGTCCAGATGGGAGCAGGCAGCCTGTCCTTTCCCCCAGAGAAGCTGCAGTGAGTCTGTGATGCACAACTCAACACAAGAAGGTGTAAAAGTTTCACTTTAGAATTCTCTATACCTGAAGTATGTTATGGGGCTGCATTAGGGTGATGTTTATTCCATTTGTGTTACTGGTTTTGTTGCAATAACTACTTCCCAGACTTTTGGATCAAGACAAGTATTGTGTGTTGAAGAGGATCTGATCTGCCTTCAAAAAAAAAAAAAAGAAACTGTAGAGAAGAAAGGTCTCCCTCATCCACACTGTGCCCTAACCATTGGAATACTTTCTGGATGACAGAGGATTGATCTCTCTCTCCAGATAAGCTCCATCATAGTATATAAGAGGAAATGTTTTCTCAAATTAAAAAATCTTAAAATATTTAACAAGATGGAAAAAACCCCAAACATACCCTGTTCAGTTCTCATTCACAGCCACTATGTTTCATGGTTTTTATTCCTAAACTCATTGTGTAGGTGAGAGATAAATGAAAGCAAGATGATACAGGGCAAGCAGCTCCCCAGCTGATCACACTGCCACTGGCTTGGGCTCCTTAAACAGAGAGGTATGAGCAGCTTCAAGCAGGGCAGAAATGTCTGCTTGATGAAGATGGCCCATAAAAGAAGGACACTGCCTTCAGGAAAGGAAATGAAAATGTATCTACCAAAGCATGAAAGTCTTCTCACATTTCCTCCACTGTCATACAGCTGATGGTAGTGATGAACTAACAATGCTTCTTTTAACCGTTGCATAAAGAAAATGCTTGACCCTAAGTGTGTGCAAGATAAGAAAATGAACATACACACATTATTTCACAGTTTGATCCCTCTGAGAAAGCACATGGGCAGAAAATGACTTAAAGAAACTTTAAACTCACTTGACAAGATAATTTCTGAACTTGCATTGAATATAATTTATTATGAAGAAGGGACTTCTGAGTATTGTAATATCCACCCTGCCATAGTGTGAGCAGCAGAGCAGAATGATGATCATAATGATCTTTTTGAAAGGGATTACACAGGCAGGGAAATAATAAGGCAAATACTTTATGCTGACATATTAACATACAGGCGTAAGGGAAGCTGCGCTGATGCCGGAGATACGAATGTGAAGATTTCATAAATCTCCAAAGACTCTGCAGTGATTGTATCTCATAAAGGCCGTTTCCCATAAATTAAAGGGCAGAATTTCTTTTCCTGAGGAAGACACTAATTTTCAGAAATCATTCTAATTCCTTTCAAAGCATTTTTGAGACCTGCAGCAGAGAGATATTGCAGAAAAAGGTACTGCCAGAAATCACCAGAGCACACTTAACCGCCCTGTTGTCAGAAGGATTTAAACCAAGGGATTTCAGGAGTAAAGTCTGATGCAATCTTCCTGATATTTCATATGCCCTCAACCTTTCTGTCTCCTTTGGGGGGCCCATTCCCATTACCCATGTGATACTGTCCGAAGACAAATCCCATATGTAACAGAGCATGACAGCTTAGATCCCCACAGCCCTGCCAGTCTGAAAAAAACAGCCCAGTGATGAAGAAGGGATCACTGGGAAAGGCCAGCAACCAAGTGAAATACAGAATTATTCAGCAATGATTTAAACAGAATTTCTGCCTCTGCTGCCATCTAAACTCACTGCCTGAGCCTGGGACTTTCAAAGCCTGTATGATCACTTAGGCTTTTTCTAAGAGGATGCTTCCAAGAATGAGGTTTTCTGCTGGTTGTGGACTGGTGGATACTGGCCAAGTTTGTGACCAGTCACCTGTGGCTGTACTGCCTTTTGTTTGATAGCAGCTTCAGAGAGCAGGAGCTGGGGAGGGAAGGACAGTGAAATGGGTAAGAGAACTGCTCTCAGGGGTTTGATAATTTTGTTAAATGTTCAATGCCATCTTCAAAAAAATTTTTTTTCTCATTTTTGGGTGCAAGCTATGATTCTTACTTTACCTCAGTTCCACAGGAAGTTAAAACACCAGAATAGAATTTCTCTAAAAACAAACAAACAAAACCAAAACCCCTCCAAAAAAAGGCTTGTGATTGCCTTAGTAAAAAAACCTGAGGAAAGAAAGTATAAATAAAATCAGTTTTAAAAATGGAGAGGGGAAAAAAAAATCCTCTGTTCCAAAACATATTTACATTTGAGACTCAGTTCAAAGATACCTTTAATTGAGACTAAAAAAAAGTTCATAAGCCAACTCTGGCTTCTCCTCTATCAGTTTACCCAAGCAATTAAATTGAACATTGAATGAAGAATATTTGTTTGAGCTTTTCAGCCTGTCTATCAGAACAGCCTGCTTCATTTCCATCAGAAAAGTAATTAAATTTCCTCCAAAAGTGCCCAAGCAGGTATGATGAGCCCTATCTTCTACAGAAGGAAACTCCTTCATACTTAATTTGCAGTTTCTAATTCCCATATGCAGGTGCCTATGCCAAAGTCCAGAAAGAGGTTCTGGGCTCAGGACATCAGGTTCCCCCATCACTGAGGTGAGATACTGGTTTTAGGGCTGGATTAGCTTCAGGAAAGAACTCACCATTGTGGACATTCTGTTTCTGTTCTCCCACTGCATGATAAGAGTCTGCTCCCTGATCTGTCCTAGGTGCATTTTTCCCTTGAGAGGCTTCATGTTTGTTGCCCCCACTTTGCCGAGTCCCATTTACATGATTCCTGTTGGAATCTGCACTTTTGCTTTCCCCAGGATTTGGTTCTTTGCTGTTCTCTGAAGATTCTGTGGCATCTTCAGCTGGATTCTTCTCATCCTTTTCATCTGTTCCCTGATGAACATTTTCCTCTGCTTCTTTCTTAGCTTTTTCTTCTGCATCCTCAGCAAAGAGAGAAGCAAAACAAGGAAAGAAATAATGATTATCAGTCAACTTGACAAGAATGATACGACTTACACATCTAAATCTACTTCAGCTTTTTACACACAAACAGCTTTTACTTCAATAAATGTAGGAATTGAGTTGACGCAGAGCAGAGGAGAACACAGGAGAACATGTACATTTATACATTTATTTAAGACAGCTACTATGAAAAAAACACACCATCTTGGACTAGATGTATCTTATGTGCATGCCCCTTTTTTTACCATATAAGCTTCAACATTAAAAATGCACTTCCTCAACATTCTTAAAAGGCAAATTAAAATGAGATATTGGCTATTAAAGGCTCTAGGGGCATCAAGTTTAGTTTCATTTCTGACATGCAAAATTCAGTCAAATGGTTTACAGTTTCTCTCATACTATGCCATTTCACTCCAAGCACATAAAAAGTGTTGGTTCTTTGATATCTACATTTTTCCCCTCCTGTTGCAGATTGCTTCACATGTCAGCTTCCTAATCAATTCTACTCCACTTAGTGCTACATTTTCTTTATGCCTCTGTCCTTTCTTGGCAGGTTAATATACTGCTACTAGTACTTGCCCTTCCATCCCCAAAAGTCTTGCAGTCAATCACAAACATCCAAAGGTATAAACTCTGAAGTGAGTGTTGAACAACAGCAGCATCTCAGAATACTGTCATTCAGTAAAAAACCCCATACATTCACACAGAAGCCAATTTCCCCCATTTAAGATACTATTCTAGAATAGTATTTAAGATACTATTCTATACTATTCTATATCTGTGTTTTTGTTGTTTGATTTATTTTTTAATCTGTAGTTATTTAATGATGAACCTTTAAGCAAAAAGAGATCAGTAATAAACCCACTTACTTTGTCCATATGGTCCAAGAAATTTTCTATAAATTCTATAAATTCTATAAATTAACTCAGGATAAAAATAGCTCACCAATGCACCTAGAGACACTGCCATTACCAAAGGGAATACAGGTTTTTTACAAATAATTTCATAATAGTAGTAATAATAATAATAATAGATGGATTTCCTTCCCTTCTGATCATCAGTTGCTATCTGTTGCCAACCAACAGTTAGATGTTTTGTCTCTCCTCATTTAATATTTCTTATTTTTATTGGCAGAGCACCTTGATGCATCATCACAAGACACCAGTTTGACAGGGGTCAGCAATTTAAACGCCTGCTGTGTGGCAGGTCCTGCTGCATATGGCTAAGACAGGCAAGGCAGATGGAGGGGGCTATGGAGATGTGCTGCAAGTCAGGAGCAAGACAGCAGCTGAGCAAAGGTTTTGATGCAAGGGTTCTGGAGTCCAAGAACAGTTCTTTAGTCCCCAGCCCATATACAGGTTTGCTGAGCCATTTGTATAAATCTTTCAGGGTAAACCAAAAATGTAATAAAACATTCATGCTTGACACAGAAATTATGTTTAAGTCAATGAATTCAGATAAACAGAAACTGAGACTCCTTTCTGAATCTTTGACCCACAAACCAGGGCCTTGATCCAAGTTATTGGTGATGAAGTTTGGCAAAAACATAAAGTAAATCAACTATTCAGGGCTAAAGCTTGTCAGAAAGGTAAAGGTAAAGATAAAATGACCTATTCAAGGGCTTCCATGTCTAATAATGCAGACTGGTAAGCTCTGCTTTCAAATGGTTGACTCATTCTTCCACAGACTACCCTTAGGAGCTACTATGATATTATAATATATTATATTATGATATACTATGATATATTATTATATACCCAGTGTATTTGTTTTAGAATAAATATACAATCAATTTTGTTTTATCATTTTAAAGTATTTATTTTCTTGCAGATCTCTCCTGCATATAGGAATATACTAGATCCTTAGTAGACAAGAACATAATATGTACCTGTTGAATTGAAATCCCTAAAACTAGTTATATTGACTTCATGCACTCAACATTCCTATACTGGGAGACACTGACCATGTTAAATGCTTTGCTTGTTCAGTTAGCTTTATTTTTGAGTCCACAAAGAACTGTGAAATAGAAAATACCAATTTAAAATCAACAAATAAGCAAAAAATGCTTTTTTTAAAAAAAANTCAGGATAAAAATAGCTCACCAATGCACCTAGAGACACTGCCATTACCAAAGGGAATACAGGTTTTTTACAAATAATTTCATAATAGTAGTAATAATAATAATAATAGATGGATTTCCTTCCCTTCTGATCATCAGTTGCTATCTGTTGCCAACCAACAGTTAGATGTTTTGTCTCTCCTCATTTAATATTTCTTATTTTTATTGGCAGAGCACCTTGATGCATCATCACAAGACACCAGTTTGACAGGGGTCAGCAATTTAAACGCCTGCTGTGTGGCAGGTCCTGCTGCATATGGCTAAGACAGGCAAGGCAGATGGAGGGGGCTATGGAGATGTGCTGCAAGTCAGGAGCAAGACAGCAGCTGAGCAAAGGTTTTGATGCAAGGGTTCTGGAGTCCAAGAACAGTTCTTTAGTCCCCAGCCCATATACAGGTTTGCTGAGCCATTTGTATAAATCTTTCAGGGTAAACCAAAAATGTAATAAAACATTCATGCTTGACACAGAAATTATGTTTAAGTCAATGAATTCAGATAAACAGAAACTGAGACTCCTTTCTGAATCTTTGACCCACAAACCAGGGCCTTGATCCAAGTTATTGGTGATGAAGTTTGGCAAAAACATAAAGTAAATCAACTATTCAGGGCTAAAGCTTGTCAGAAAGGTAAAGGTAAAGATAAAATGACCTATTCAAGGGCTTCCATGTCTAATAATGCAGACTGGTAAGCTCTGCTTTCAAATGGTTGACTCATTCTTCCACAGACTACCCTTAGGAGCTACTATGATATTATAATATATTATATTATGATATACTATGATATATTATTATATACCCAGTGTATTTGTTTTAGAATAAATATACAATCAATTTTGTTTTATCATTTTAAAGTATTTATTTTCTTGCAGATCTCTCCTGCATATAGGAATATACTAGATCCTTAGTAGACAAGAACATAATATGTACCTGTTGAATTGAAATCCCTAAAACTAGTTATATTGACTTCATGCACTCAACATTCCTATACTGGGAGACACTGACCATGTTAAATGCTTTGCTTGTTCAGTTAGCTTTATTTTTGAGTCCACAAAGAACTGTGAAATAGAAAATACCAATTTAAAATCAACAAATAAGCAAAAAATGCTTTTTTTAAAAAAAAAAAAGAGACCCTGGAAAATAAGCAGATTTTGAATTATGTTTTTGCTTTCATTTTCATGGAATGCCTAAAAAGGCTTTTCCTGAATGGCAAGTTTTAATCACAGAAGAAAATTCAATTTGAATAATGATATGTGCTTTTTTGCATCTTTAGATGGCACTTGCAGTTGGCCAGGAACAATCTGCTCTGGCAAATAGAACAGCCCTGAAGCCAAGGCCACAGAAGACATTATATGCAAATTCCATTTACATGAAACACAACTACTCTGTTAAATAAGGGTTAGACTAACAAGCATTAAGCTCAGAGAAGAAAATGTATCACAGTTTCAAGAAGAAAAAATAAAACTAGTGATACATTCATTCCTCCTTTTTTTTTTTGTTTGCAAAGCTGGTATAAATCACCCCAGGGCTCAAGGAGCCCTTGAGTAATCATCCAGGCCCTGGAGGCAAGGGGCAATTATACCTAAGTCACTCTCAACAGATGGCTCTCATTAGTTCTGAAAGATCTCCAACAACAGAGATTTCTCAATGTCCAACTTATTATCAGTTTATAGTCACCTGCCAATGTTTTCACCCCAGAGACTGACTCATTATTTTAGGAGACCTCCCTTAATATAATTTTCCTCCCATTATCCACACCCTCTTCAAAACACACACCACATAAGAAGAGTGTAAGGCACACAAGTCACAGTATTCCTAGCTTTCTGAGCTTGCTGTAGGTTGACCTTGACAAGCAGATTCTTTCAAACTAACAGTGCTTACTTGGAGAGTAATTTGAAGAAGAGTTTGAAGAAGCAGAGGTTGAAAGCATTGTTATTCTTTTACTAAGAAGCCTGGCTGTTACCTTTGGTAGCTTGTGCTTTCCATTTCTCCCGGTTCTGCTGCACCACCTCAGTCCAGGTGGCTTTAAAACATTTGAAGTCCACAGTGAGTATGGAGCAGTTGAGTGAGGCACTTCCTTCGGACCCAGTGCTCTTGACACTTGATCTTTTAACTTCGGAGGGACTAATGCTATTCAGACTGGGACACAAAATCAGCAAACACAAGAGATTAGTATCCCACACATCCAAATGCAGCTAAGAAATAATGACCGTAAATATAAATAACAGAATAAAACAGGAAAAGCGAAAACTAAGCTGGAATCCCTCATCCTCCTCTCATTTCCTCCCTCTCACCTACCTCAGGGCAACTGATGTTAAAGCAAACAGCACAACCTGAGCCAGTATTGGAAATAAATGATATTTTTTCCCCCACTTACTTTCTGTATCCATAGTCCCTAAGAAATAGAATCACCCAAAGTGTTGTCATTACCTTTCTTGTGTGCCTTCACTCTCTAAATATTAATTGGTGAGTCAGACAATTCTAGAAATCAAAATTGTTGAGGGAAGAGCCTCCTAGAATTCAATAGGAGTTATTAGGCACAGGAGGCTAACCTCTCTGCAGGTCTTGGTGACCTCAGCTGAAGTTGAAATCAGGCACTCATTTCAGTTACAGACCCTACAGTTGTCTTTGAAGGACGGATACTTCAGTGTGCACATTTAATGAAGTCAACTCACAAAGATAGCAGTGCTTGCTCTTTGTGTAAGATCTCGGGAGTAAAGAAGTCACCTGGGAGAGGGAATCCTGACTTGGTAGCATGCTCTAGGGAGCACTAACCATGTGATATTTGAATCTTAAGACACGCCCTGTCCATGAAATTAGTAAAAGTAGTTTCTCTACAACAGCAGAGCAAGCTGAATGGGCCAAACTCCTTCCACCCAAAATCCAGGTGAATTCTGGTGGTACTTCACATATTTGTGTCATCCTAAACACCGTCACTAAATTGTGCTCACACTTCCCAGGTCTCTTTTGTATTTCAGTCCCATTTATACTTCTAGCCATGAAGAAATGAGTGAGCTGGTGCAATGGCAGTGCAGAGGGAAGGCAGAGGGGGTGGCTGTTCACCTGGAACGCCTGAAGCCGGCCATGCCGGAGCGGGAAGCTTCATCGACCAGCGGAGTCACAATCTTCTCGGTCATATCCGTCAGCACAGTAAACGTGGGTTCCACAATGAAATCAATGAAACCTGAGCAGAAACACAAGCAGAGGCAAGCAAGCAAGAGGAGGATTTATGTGGAGTCACTGCTTCAGTGATTGCAGACAACCACATTGTAATTTAAAGACAGAGTAAAAAAAAGTATATACTGGGAAAGAGGGATAGGTAAATATTAGAAAGGGCAAATAGAGTTACACATTAATCCCTGAGACCAGAGCCTGGATTAGCATGCAATAAAAGGTAACTACTTCAACACTGGAAAGAAACTGTGGTCAATCAGAACATAAACAGATGTAGCAGAACTTGTTTTATATGAGGAGCAGGATATTTAAGCCAAGTTCCTAGTGAATTTAGATAAAACCCAGTTTCAAAAATGAACTCCATAAAAGCAGAAAACTAATAAAGCAATAATACTAGGAAGTTTTGCTGGTGTGGAGTTACATGTGGTCCCTTACTGCATAGCAATACTGCATAGTATTGTGAATACTCTTTCCTCAGCACTCAGACAGCTTGTTCTTGTTCATAATAAAATAGTTTTAGATTTTTTTCCATTTTTTTTTTTTAATATAAGAAAAGGAAAATAAAAAATATGAAAGGCCATATAATTTCTATTTCAGTATACATTTTGGCAGAGATTAATATGGCTCTGATCTGCATGTTGGGAAGGGCAGACTGAAGGGCCCTGTAGCCACAAGCTCATAAGATGAAGGAAAGTCCAAGTTGCACAGAAAAAATGTTGAATTGAGGACTTAGAGTACCTTATGCCTTCCCCTAAATTCTTACCTGGGGTGAGGGCCATTTCTTATGTTCATTTTAGCACTTCGCTTAGCAAATTTCTTAGTGCTGCAGGTAGCCAAGAAAAAAATGGTGTCCTCAATCCCTCCTAAGGCACAAGGATTCATGTCTTTCCCTAATGCTAAAACTTTATTTATTAATTATCAACTATTAATAATACATTGATAGTATTTTCATTTCTTTCACTGGGTCATGATATGTTTCTGTGACAGACCCTGGTGATTCTAGGTGATAAAAGAACAATGAATCATAGAATCATAGAAATGTCTGGGTTGAAAGGGACCTCCAGAACTCATCTAGTCCAACCCCCTGCTGAGAGCAGGGACATCTGCAACCAGAGCAGGTTGCTCAGAGCCTTGTCAAGCCCAGGCAACCTGTTCCAGTGTCCACCACTCTTGTGTTGAAGAACTTCTTCCTTATTTCTAATCTAAATCCACTCCTTTCTCATTTAAAACAATTGCCCCTTGTGAATGAAAAGAGAAGAGACCACACAGGCCAGACAGCTGAACTCACAGATGCTTTGATCCACATCTGAAGTGCAAAGCAGTTGAGCATCATTCCACTTCCATTTCCTTTCTCTGAATTTTAGTTTAAACTCTGCACATTTTTTTCAACAAACAGAAGCAACAGGAGAGATATTCATTCATTGAGGAAGTTTTTGCTGTTAAATTGCTTCACTTCCATGGAAAAAGTCTGTACTGCAAAACCTTCAGTCTGCATTTGTNGCTAAATTTCTAAAAGGATGGGTAATTAAATGTATTTTCATGCCTAGGCAAATAAAAAATGTTACTTGCAAGTTCTTGCAAGAATTTCATACTAATATTCTGTAAATCTGGAGAANTGAAGATATTTTGCTAATGAAAACATTTACCCTTAGTGACCTTAGAAAAACTAACCAGCAACTACAAACAAGCTGAGCCACCAGAATAGGATTTCTAGGTTCTGNAAATATGCCTTCAGTCATATCTGAACATCTGAATCATGTGTTTCCATAACACTGAGACAGTCTTAGCTGTTCAAATTTAGGGAAAAAAACTCCCTTCCTCCCAAAGAGTTGGTTAGAAATGTATGCAGCATACAACCACGACAGGAAACTGTGTGCTAGATCACAAGCCAGACAATCCCAGCAAACGTCATATGATTTTTTTAAATACTGGAAATTTTAATTTAATTTTAATTTACTGGAAATACTGGACTGAGAAGAGTGTTAAGTGTTCCACAGGAATCATGAGGATAATGGGAACTTGATTTACATATATTTGTGTGCCTGTCTGTCTATATGTCTATTCTATTGCCTTTCACCCCCAAAAAATTTTACCCTTAATGACCAAAGAAACCCAGGCCATGGTACCTTGTGACTTCTGCTCACCAAGTAATACCACTGTCATTTGCTTCATACCCACTAACAATCCTGAGACTTTAAAATCTCTGATTTGACTGTGTCACTAACTTCAGCAGTGAGGTTGGTGGGATCTGCTTCCTGAGATACTCAACATTTGCACATGAACACAAGGTTCAGTTAAATGTCTAAGAAACAAGTTTTCCTTGTAAGAAGTTTTGCATCTCATCAACAAAGACAGGCAGAGGTGGCACAAGGAACCACAGGAAAAGAAAATCAGAGACCTAGAACTTTTCTTTGATAAGTGGTATTTTCACCCTCTATTCCCTATAACATAATCAATAAAATAATAAATAATGCTACCTTAAAATGGGGATTATAATGAAGTTGGAAAACATAACTTTCTATTGTAGAAACAAAACCTAGGACTTTATTAATAATTATGTAACTAATGCTATATTGTCAAGTGCTTTCCCTTAGCTCCATGTTCTCTTTACCCAAAGATACTGGGATTTAAATATGGTGATTATGTTGCTAGTTAAACCCCCATCATATCAAATAGTGAACCTGAGTTTGAAACCTATTAATGCTAGTGACCATTTCATCACTCTTTATCTTCTTCAATAGAATGAGTGTGGTAGATATTTCTGTACCCCAGTGACTAAGCTATTACCACTGCATGCTGAGGTATGTGCCTACTGCTCACCTGAGAACATCATCATGGCAAACAGTGGCTAGAGGACAGTCTCCTTAAAGCCCGCCACCAACACACACACAAAAAAATAATAGAAAAAAAGAATCAGCAGCAGCACTTATTAGCCTTTATCCAGTGTTTTCTGAAGCTGTATTTTTCTTTCTTCCCAGCCAAAGGACAAAAATAAAAGGACACTGCTACATTTGTCAACTGCAAAAAAAGGACAATGACAACAAAGGCTGATATCCAGTCAGACAAGCTTCCTACAGTCTGAGATGGACAGAGAAGCTTTAACACCTGGTGTTCTTGTTGGGAAAAACAAGTTTTTGCCTCGTTTTCTTTGAAGTTTGTTTGTCTTCCCCGCTCTGATAAGAAGCCTGACTTCTGGACATGAATCTCTCCTGACTTGGGGATTTCACTGTAGTAGAAATATTTACCACATTCATTCAACTGAAGAAAAAGGATGATAAATTAGTCATTAGTATTAACATTAATAGTTTTGAAAACCCAGGTTCATTATTTGATATTCAGGTGGGGTTTTTTAATTATCAGTTTAAA
>VYZU01070877.1:778-31293 GCA_013401355.1 Ceyx cyanopectus
ACAAAATCCCATTATAACAACTAATCCTTTAGTTAATGGTGAGACTGAAATGACTGTGCAGATTAAGGGTTGGAATCCCAAGGTTAAGGTTAATTAATATTTTCTTTAAAAGAACTATTTAATAGATATTTCTTAACACTTTTCTGCATTAATGATGGCAAGACATATGGTTAATGATTGGACTCAATGATATTAAAGGTCTTTTCCAATTAAAAAAAAAATAAGTAAAAAATTATTGATGATGACAAGATGTCTAAGGGCAGTTTGCTACTGTAGTAAAACCCACTGCCTTAAAAGCTGGCTAGTTTTTGGGTCTGTAAAACCCACTGCTTTAAAAGCTGGCTAGTTTTTGTGTCTGACAAGGTAACCTTAAACTGTAAATTATTATTTATCAGTGGCATAACAGCAGCCAAAGGACATATCCTTGTTAAACTTCCTTCACCCTTTGTTACTGATGTTTAAACTTCAGTTTAGAAGAAAACATAAAGTCACTGCTGGTAAAGTTTGCAGCTGCTATAATTAAGTAGTAAACAATAATGAAGGTGGACAACTGATCCACAAAACTCCATTTGCCTGGGAATGGCTTGGGTTTGGAGGGGCATTAAAAGATCACTTTGTTCCAACCCCCTGCCATGAGCAGGAACATCTTCCACCAGACCAAGTTGCTCAAAGCCACATCCAGCCTGGCCTTGAACACCTCCAGGGATGGGGAATTCACATCTTCTCTGGGCAACTTGTTCCAGTGTCTCACTACCCTCAGAGGAAATAATTTTTTCCAAGTATCTAATGTAAATCTACCCTCTTTCAGTTTAAAACTGTTATCCCTTGTCCCATCACTCTATTCCCTGACAAAAAGTCCCTCCCCCAGCTTTTCCCTGGGCCCCCTTTAAGTACTGGAATGAGGAATTGCTCAGCACTTGACATTTTAAGCAGCAAGGGGCACTCCTGATAGTGGGAAATTCTGCAGAGAGGAGCAATCTGGAAACAAAAATACATTCCATACTTCAGGTAAATTGTCCAAGTGTTCCTCACTTCCTCTAGCAATAGCAATCCAAACACCTGAAAACAGAGAGGATTGTAACAAATAGCTCAGAATAATCTGTAATTTGTAATCTGTTGTACTTCATGTACAACAATTTAATGTAGAAACCAGAAACTCCTTTTGGGCAGAGCACTCAGAGCACTTTCTAAGGTCAGTACTGCTGCAAGTTGTACAATGATTGTAAAACACTTTTATTATGATTTCCTTCAAACTTCTGGAATTCAGAGTATTTCCACTGTTCTTTCATTGGAAATTTTGTGATTGGAAGAGAACCAAATAATTCTAACAAGCATATGATGGATAACTTCATAAAAAGGAAGAGTCCTGCCTGAGGAGGAGCAGAAAAGCAATAGAAGCAGCAGCAGAGGAAAATGGGCTCAAACTCTTCAAAATGCCCCAGGAGCTGCTGATGTCTTGACAGGTTCAGCACCAACAGCACAGGCTGAGCTTTGCTTTGCTATACCAGTATTGTCAGCATTGAAAACCTACCATGTTTACAAACATATTTTTCCAGTAGTGAGAGCTCATTCACAAATTTTACAGCAAAAAAACCCCCACTTTCCCTCCCTAAAGAAAACTCCAGCCCAAAAAGGACAGGAGAACCAAGCCTGGGCTTCCTCTTCACTAGGAAGATCCTGCTTTCCACAACTCTTCATAGGATTTTGTTGTTCTTTTTTTTTGGTCTTTTTTTCCCCAGAAGTCTGAAAAGTTTTGGTTTACATGAGCAAATTGTTTGTTCATTTTTGTGGGTTTCCAATGAAGACAAACAAACCAAATGAGAACCAAGCACAGCTTGCCTGGCAAGGCAGACTGCATATTGCTGAGTAACTTGGTAATATCCTGAGGCTAAAATAACTAGAAATTCATGTAGACCAACCAAGGAGTTACATTTGTACTTTGCTTTTTGACATATTTTGATATTCTAGGATGGATAATGGGTTCTCTCCTGAGACAGCTGTAATTTTAATCTATGACAGAACTGACCCCAGATTCTCAGACACCTAATAAAGAAACAGAAAGGAGTTTCTTCTCACAATCTACATTTCACATTAGGCTATTTCAGGGTTCACATGTGCTGTTTACAGGGTCACTCTAAATACTTCCAAGCAGCCATATTAAATACTTACATATAATAAAATATTTNAACCTCAGCCTAAATCCTAGCACATATATGAAGCAAAAGATTCTGAACTCAGTTTAAAGTGTCATTTCTTCCCAAAGTATGAGGATGTTTATACTCTTGCCTAAGGGGAGCTAAACAGAGCAGCATACCACTCCATATTTGTAAATGTTAATTCTGCAAGGTAGCAACTGGCTTCTGTATGCACTAGGCTTCTGGTTCTTCACTGCTCAAAAAACCATCATATGACATATGGGTGTGTATAAAATGAAATGATGATCTATGGCCCCACCACAGAGTATGTGCAGTCTCACTCCTTGCTCCACATGTCATCCTGACTCCAGTTGTTTCAAAACTGCCACCAGTTATGTGTCTTGGGCACCAACCCAGTGGTCTACCAGTATACTGAGATAATTCCATGAGTCTGTGGGTCAGCTGCACCCTCAAATCTATGTGCAGCTTTCCTAGAGTCAGTGGGGACTGACTCTGCTGCTCTGAGTGTGGCAGAGCAATACTGCTGCTTCAAGAATCTTCAAGCAAATGCTATGAGAATGAAGAAGGAATATCATATAAGGTCAAAGTACTTACAGCAACAGGTAGAAGACTGAGAGCAAAAAACCCAAGGACCCTTTTATGTGTTTGTGTCATTCTAAAATAGACTCCTGCAAGCATCCTGGTTAATATAACACACAGTTTGCCAAATATGTACTTTAAAAATAGCAGTCGACTCTATGGCATACCTTGAGGGCTCTTCAAGCTGTCTAGGTTTTACACAAAGCCTATGAAAAGTTGTAACATGCTGCCTGTGGAAAAAGAAGTGAAACAGCAAAAACTGAGCTGCATAAGATTCTTGAATGAGTGCTTAGCAGGGGAGGTTAAACCAGAGGAGGTGTGTCTTAACTGTAATAAATCAGGGCACTTATCAGATGACTAAACATGGATTTAGGATCTCCAGTGATTCAGATGTTTATAGTTTGGCAACTGAACCTATTCTAGCAGAAGTCTGTATGCCTACATGCTCTGACATTCTGCCCAGAGGAGCCTGAAGTTATACACTCTTCTTTATAAATCTTGGCAGAGATTTCAGCTCTAGTAGCCTTTAATTTGGGGAGAAATTAACAATATTTTTTAAATTCCTGCCAAACTCTGATCAGTTCATTTTTGTCCCAGATTTCTCTGTCTCCCTGTTAAAAAGAAAAAAACAAACCCACCCTGTTTTCCATTCAGCTCTCAAGCTCAGTAAAGAAGAAGCTTTTGCACTGTTAATACTGGACAGAACAGAACCTCAAGTGGGACAAGTTATTAATTTGTGTTACTTGAAAGTTGTTTCTGCTCAATATTGCTGATCCTTTTCTTTTTGTACAGACAAATTTAAGTTGAGGCCACGGTTTCTGCTGTTTTCAAATGAACACTAATTGCACCATTTGGAATTTGTTTTTGGCTCACTGTAGGTTCGCAGCAAGAGCAAAGCAGCTAAGGCTGGACTGTGTGAGGGAGATGAGGTGGTGTCTATCAATGGCAAGCCCTGTGGAGACTTAACCTATGCTGAAGTTATTGTTCTGATGGAAAGCCTGACTGACGTCCTGCAGATGCTTATCAAGAGGTACAGGAATGCTCAGAATGCTTTGGTGCAATTCTGCTCAGTGAACCACATGGAAAATGTTGATTTTTGAATGCACTTGTTTTACAGACTTACACTGTGAACTGATAGTCCTCTTATTAATGTCTGGAACTCTGCTTGTCTCACTGGAAAATGGAGGGAAGACAGAGTATTTGAGCTGAATGCATGAATATATTTAATTTAAACAGCACAGTTCAGGCACAGAATTAAGAGTACAGTCTCCAAATGTAACAATTTTACTTCTTATTAAGTATTCTTAATATTTACAAGGTGTCCTCTACCAGATCTGCATACTCCAGAGTCTTAAATTCAATTATCCTTCCCACCCCTTTGAAGCAGTGAAGTGTTGTTATTCCCCATAGATATGGAAGTGAGGCTTACAAAAAGCAAAGGCTGTAGAGATGGAGAAAGTGTGTTACACAGATATGCCTTGATGATGACATGGCAAATGGTCTTCTTGGGTGGCAAAATGTGTTGGGGGGGGGAAGAGGGTCTGGAAATCATTGATTCTATTTCTGTATCTGTTATCACTTCCCTAGATGAGGTGGGGCAAGTCCCTTACAACTTTCTCAGCTTCTCCCTTTATAAAATAGTGATGGTAACTTTCAGTCACCTCTAAGAAGCTTTAAACTTCTTGTAAATTTAGAAGCAAGCCAGCACTGCTGCTCACTGCACAGCAATCCATGCTGTAATTGCCATCAGTGTAGGATATGCCATCTGGAGCTCAGGATCACCTCAGAAAGCACATTCTCCCCACACAGGATGAAGGCTGAAGTGCTTTCAGCCTGGGTAAGAAGAGGAAGACCTGAGATTTCCACATGCCTTATAGGGAATTATGGCTTCCTTCCCCCTGAGCTACTGCAGTTCCCTCTATCTGCTCTCCCACAGGCAGGACCAGGAGGATGGAAGGGGTCAAGATCCATCACAACAGTTATCAGAGCAGTGTAGCTGGAAAGGCTGAAAGGGCTCTGGTGCAAAAAAAAAGGCACTTGTCTCTTTTTATCAGGGATGTCCAAACAGCATGTGAAATTCCTCTGTGGTTTCTGCAACCTGTGCAAAAAAACTTCCTTCAAGTGTCTAGCAGTTGAAAGTTACAATCTGCCTTGCAAACAAGATGCTCTCAAGGAGCACACTCATTTTATTTCAGACAGACATTTTGCTTGGCCTCTCTGCATGTTGTCTGGGGCTGAGTAATGGAGCAGTGTGATGAGGTCAGGGCAGCTGTGATAGCTGAGGGTGGCAGCTTACCTTCTGCAGAGTGCACAGCTCTTGTTTCTGGTTCAGCAGTGCCCCATTTGAATGCTCCTCACATGCTCTCTGCATTCTCCTTTTGTAATTCACAGCATGACTACTGGAGCTGCACTTATAAAAATGGTATTTGGGGCTGCCCAGCTGTCTTCTTTGCAGCTGTAGAAATAGCTCCATATGCTTTGACTTCTGCCTGTTGCTGGTCTGTGACTGATATTTCAGTTGGTCTGAAGGACACACTAACTCTGTAGCTGCAAGTTAACAGCACATCCTCCATTCACTCCACTGCCACGTCCTGAAAATCAGAACAAAACCAGAGTGCTTAGACCACAGAATTCAGTGTTTCATGGAATGAAAGTGTGTCTGCCAGATTTTTTTTTAGTTGCTCAACATTCTGAAAGTGATAAAAATGTTCCAAAGCAATTCACCATGAGAATCTTGGAATTTCTTCTCATCAGCCTATCTCCCAAAACTCCCAGCACCTCCTGTCAGTATCTTGCAGGGTAAGGGAGAATAAAGTGAAACACTTCTCCCATGCCACCTCTTCTGTGGGCTGTAGCTCTCTCAGCACTACCACCAGAAGGATTTTTCAGGATTTTTCAGGAAGTGTCTTCTCATTTTCTGAGGGCAACAATAAGCAAATCCTTCCTTTCCTAAGTAACCACTTCTTAGCATCCATCTCACAAAAATGCTAGAAATGATAAGAAAAAAATAATGCCTAATTAAAATGATGTTCCAATGCTGATCTTTACATCCAAGCACTTTTCACTGGCAGGGAAGAACATTTCTGCTTGGGAAGCTTCTGACAAAAGTGCCTAAACTACTTGCATGAAGGATGAGACTTTCATAGGCAGAGTTGGCCTAATTCTGCTCTTGCAAAACACTGGGTGGAAAATTAAGCTTCTAAAATAGTTTAGTAGTTTTTCAAATACTACTTGGCCTTTGATGTCTACAAAAGTTTCTCAATCCCCTGTAAACCACAGTCACTGACAAGCAGTGCCCACAAAAATCTTTGGTTTAGAGAATCAGAGGCAAGAGACACCCTGCAGGGTGGGCACTCTCCAGATGCCATGTGGGGGAGCATCTTACTGACCTTCCTGACAAATGCTGAACAGATGTATCTGGGAAATGTTGAGGCTGGGGACAGAAACAGAAACTCTGGCCTGCACTTCTCACATTAGTGTTAGCAACATTTGGGCTACTGCTGAGTCTAGAAAGAACTTTTCTAGGGGGAAGCAGGGAGTGTGCTCTGTGCATACCAAAATGAAATGCACCATGTAGGGAGTAAAACATGAGTCTGAGACAAACCCTGCCGTGCTGACTCCATGAGTTCTGCTTCCTTCCTGGAATTACACCAGGGCTGGTGCTCCTGCAGTGAGCTGGAAAGACCTGAAACAAATATAATAACTTGACAAAACAGAATCTTAAATGACAAAAGAGATCAGACCCAGCATTCTGCTTCTCAACACAAGGATACACATTGATGTCTATATAGAGTAGAAGTATATCCATAAGTAGCAAGGGCCTTTTAAGGGGGAAATCTTTCTCTCTCACACATACACACAATCACTCAGCTACCAATAAAGGCTAACGTGCAGCTGGCCCAGGCCCCAGCCTCATATCTTACAAGGAAATGTTTACAGATTTCTGTAATTTATCTGTACTTCAGAGCAGTGCAATTGATTGGCCAAATAGCACAATATGATGGAATCCAGCAGCACTCACAAGGAGCAACTTCAATTAAAATCTGTCTGACCTTTCTGAAGCTCCATATATGATTTAATGGATGTTACACAGTTTTTGCTATTTGAGGCAGACAAACAGTTCACTGCATGGCTAGAAAACCATGTGATATTGAAATTTCTTCCATGCACTGACAGATTTATTTCTTTTGTTGCTTCTTCCAGCCTTGCTTTGTAGGGGGTTTCAAAGTCTCAGAACACCCAGGACCTGCTTTGATTTCAGAAATCTCCATAATACCTACAGCTTCCCTCACTTGAAAAGTGTTTTGCTTATCTTCTAGCCAACAGAAAGCCTTAATAACATGCTGCAGCCTTCCTGTACAGAAAGAAGTTTCCTCCTGAATTAATACTTTAATTAATTAATTAATACTTTTTACTCAGTATGGACCAGAGTACTGAAAGAAGAGGCTGGAGAGTACACCAAGAGTCCTAACACCAGTAAAACAGCCTAACCAGGCCAGGGGAATTAAGAAAGGGAGCTACACTGAAGTATACAGTAGGCTTCAGGATGTCAAATTAACATTTGCCAGTTAGAAATGAGTATTTTTTAATAACTAGGAACTATTGTATGGCTTCACTGCTCTTATACACTGGATGACAGGAATAGGCCCAGAATGTTTTAATTATTTCATTATATATAAGGATGATGATCCTCACAGGAATTCTTTGAATGTGTATTTTTTCATTCCCTTCCCTCTGACCCTCACCCTGTACTTATCTACTCATTACAGACTAAATTATCTGAGAGAAAAACTATATGTGAGGATGACACCTAAAGCAGTTGTAGTAGTAGCCACAGAGCCTAAAATTAACCAGTTATCTGGTGTTAATTTTCTTATGCACATGTGAAATTTGAGGATGTGTTGTTCCAGAAGTCTCAGCAGCATTTGTCTGGAAGCACTGTAACAGAAAGGTGTCTGTGGAAGCACACTGATGTTAGGAATGATAGAATTCAACACTGCAGAAGGATGGTAGTAGGATCATAGTTCTACTGCAGGAATTTTTAATGAACTGATACAAAGATGCTTCAATTTAGCACCTCTACGTTCTGGGAAAATTCTTCTACTTAAATGGACCTGCTAGCAGGTACCAGGATTCATGTAGGGGGGGAAATATTGTATAGAAATGGCTTTTATAACTGTACTTACAATTGCTGTGCTTACAGCAGCTTAATTTCTTGTATTGTTTATGTACGTGCAGATCCTCCAATGGAATAAATGAAACCTTGAGTGCTGAAAGAGAAAATGGAAAAGAAGAGAACATAAAAAATGAGGATTATAGAGAGAGTACTACACTGCAAATTAACACAGCCAGAGAGATAACCCATGGAGATTTATGCATCACAGAGATATACAGCGAGACTCACCAGGGAGCAGGAGAAAGCAACACAGACTTTGCTGAAAGGAAACAAGAGAGCACACAAAGCCACAGAATCACTCCTAAAGTGATAGGCACCCCCAAAGTGGTCGTGACAGATGAGGCTGCTCTCAGAGGGAAGACAGAAGAGAGAAGGCCAGGTGCTATGGTTGAGCTGCAGTTGTCCCTCTCAAATGATGCACCCAAGGGCACCAAAGCTCCCGCTGTGACTCTCTTAGGGGCAGAAAAATGCCCCCCTGCAGGAAGAGGACCCAGTGGCCAACAAGATGGGACTAGCCCTGTGATCACAATTCCCCTGGGTGTGAAAGAGGGAAACATCCAGTGGTCAAGCAAAGTAGTCCAGTTTGCTAGTGGCCAAGAGGTCAAGAGGATCCCAGGTGCAGCTCCATCTCTCCCCAGGGTGGAGGTGATCCTCGACTGCTCGGACAGGGAGAAGGAAGCACCCAGGTCTCTAGCTGAGAGGGGGTGTGTTGATTCTCAAGTGGAAGGAGGGCAGTCAGAAGCACCTCCTTCCCTCCTCTCCTTTGCAACCACATCAGAAGGCACAGAGCAGGGAGAAGACAACCAGCACTTGGAAAGGGATCACAGACCTCTCAAGCACAGGGCAAGGCACGCAAGTAAGTATGTCCCATCTAATCATTTGCACTGCTACAGAGTCTCTTTTGTGGCTTGAAATGTGATTTCAGAATTTAGAATGCATTAGGAAAAAAAAGAGTTCATGTTTTTTTTCTTCAGTTTTCTAACTTTCCCTCTTTTAAACAAATTTTCTGTTCTTGTTTTAGATATATTTTTGGGTGTAATGCAATGCTGCTGGTGATGAGCCAAATGTATAGCCATGCCTTAACTGTGCTTAGCAGACTTCCACATCAAAACTAATTCATTACTTAGTCCAAGTAAAAATATTTAAATCTCCAAAAAGGGCTGAATTCCACTGATCTCTTAATATATATTAACAACAACAAAAAAAAGCAGGTTGCTTGCAGATGTCTAAGTGATTCCCGTGGATTTCTCCTTTTATAGCAAAAGCTTTGGGTTGTCATTTGCATCATTTAAAATCAAAGCCATGCCACTGCTCTTAAAAGTTAATAAAAAGGGCTAGCAGAAAAGCTTGATGCTGCCTGCAGAAGAGATTTTGACAGACACTAGCATGTGTATAACTGTTACTTGATCCTTTCAGTTTTGCCAGTCTTCTGCAGACTGTAAAGTGAACATGTTATTTCTTCTGACTCCCATACCCAGAGGTCAGCTTCAAAACACATCCCAAAAGTTTAAATAAAAGTAAACTTGCAACTGGAACCAATATTAATTCAACGAGTGTTAGGTACCTGTTCTTTCTTAATTCATTATTTATTATTCTATCCACTTGGGACCTTTCTGTTGGTTGCTTGCTCTATCCCAACAATGTTAAGAATCCTGTCTGGGGATTTAGTAGCAGTATGTCAAAGGTGCTTGAATGTGTGCAGTGATATATTGTAGCAACAAGCTATTTCACATGCAGTGTTGGAATTAGTCTGCTAACCCACTGCTAATTCCTCTGTAAGCATATTTTTAGCATGATAACCATTTCTATCTTATTGGCAAGTGGATTAAGCAGTTACTTATGGCTAAGTGTCTGTATGCAATCCACAGATTTTTATGAGGCATGAAAGAAAAGTGCACATGCTTTACATTTTGGCTGCAAAGTTAGAACCAAGTGTGGGACTGTGCCTGTCTTTTTAAGAGAATCACTCACAGTGCCTCTCTAATAAGGCAAAAGGACAAAGAATGAGCTACATGATGTGCTCTTCTTTAAGGCAGGACACAGATTCTGTCCTTCTCCCATCTCAACTGTGACAACCTTAATTCCTTCTAATCTAGTAGCAGGTCATTATCAACTGCTGATTTAATCTATTATTTAGTAGTAGTAGTAAAATCCTATTTCACATTAGAACACTTCCAAGCACAGCAGAATAATCTGTACAGCAAATAACATGCATTTTGTTTTGCAAAATCAGAAGTTTCAATGCAGCTAGAGAAGATCATTTATTAGAGGGGTTTGATCTCTTTTGTAGAAACTTTCTCTGAAAAGAATAATGAGACTACATTTACCTGAACAGGTGACATTTCTTCTGCCATCTTTTGCAACTATTGATTTCCACAGAACTGTTTGGTTACCTGCTGAATCCCCAAAATCCCTTACTGGGATGCAGCAGCTTGTTGGAAAGTGCAGAGGTTTGTTTGAGTTCTGTTTGCAGAGGCTCTCCAACAAGAAAGCTTGTGGAAAAAATCTTCAGTGACTATTTCAAGGATTTTGTGATTAGTCCCTCTCACAACCAAAGTCACAAATTGCTGCCTCGGGTGCCATGTTCTTTTCTCTTTTATAGGGTCTTGTGAGAACCATTGGTCAAGTCATGCTGTCATCTGGCATAATGGCAAAACTCCAATTGTCTTTAATAGGAGAAGTATCAGACTCCATCTACTTCCATGGCTAAAAGGATCAGTAATAGAAAATACATCACATGGCTTCCTTTAAAGAGTTTTCTTTTTGCTAGCAAAAGAAACGAAATAATTTACTGTTCTATTTCTGTAGATCAGAGGCACAGTTTTTCCTTTTGAAATTAAGTGGAAGGGCACCACTGATTCAGGGAGGAACAGCTTTAAATTCTAGCTTTTTTAAAGGGAGAAGCTCTTGAGGCTGTCACTCATGAGATGCGGAGTAGGAAGGTAAAGCAAAAGGGACACCACCTGACCAGCATTGCCCTGAGAGGCACATTCTCCATGTCACATAACACAGAAGCAGTCATGCTGATGGGCAGTGCATCCATCAGCTTTACATGTTCCACATGACTTGATGCAAACCAATAATGTATGCTCTGAGACATATGGATTTCTCAAAGTGTGTATTCATTCTTGACACATTTTCCAAAGAAATGTTCTGGAGCTGTTCTATCCTATAGAATTTTGGATTATGTTTTGGGCAAGTAACACTTGTTAAAAGACTAAAACCTGCTTTCACTGAGTGCCATGGGTTTCATTGTCTTCCAAGGGGGTAAAAGTTAATGGTATAGCTTCTATGTATGCCTTGGTGGCTGTAAACTTTATTTTCACCAGCTAATACATAGAAGTATACTGATTTTTAGCAACATTTTGTAATTCATATGAGTAAAACAAACATATAAATGCAAGGAGCTGCTACCACCATCAGACAGAATACTCTCAGCTTCATTTGGTCTCAGATGTTAAGCAGGCTGGGAATGTCTGCTGAAAGCCTAGGAACTGTGATCAAACACTTGGGAAATACCAGCCCACAGAAATGGAATAAATTGGAAAATATCATCAGCCTGTTTCTGCTGAGATTACTTATGGGAATAAAAATCTAGAAATGAAGACACTCATAACATTCCTGCTGAACTAAGAAAGTGCTAATGAAAGTGATGTAGCCTTTGAACTTCCCCGGGTGTGACTCTAAGGAATGCTGGGGATGGAATTTAAAACACAGTTGGTATTGTGGGAAAAAACTTAAGCATAATGACCTCCAAATAGAAAAGCAATGTTTTAAAGTGAGGGAAGGGGACAGTGGGTAAATTTCAGTGCAGACAGATGCAGAAGTACTCGTTGCTAGTGTCCTGGCTCTGTGGGCTGCATGAAGTTAAGTGCACACTTTGATTCTTTCCACAGGGCTCCGGCGGAGCGAGAGCCTGTCGGAGAAACAGGTCAAAGAAGCCAAATCCAAATGTAAGAGCATTGCACTGCTGCTGACAGCAGCTCCCAACCCCAACTCCAAGGGGGTGTTGATGTTCAAGAAGCGTCGTCAGAGGGCAAGGAAATACACTTTAGTCAGCTACGGCACCGGGGAGTTAGAGCGCGACGAAGACGAGGGTGAAGAAGGTGAAGGTGAAGAAGGGGACAAGGAAAACACCTTTGAAGTGAGTTTGCTGGCAACGAGCGAGTCGGAAATAGATGAAGATTTCTTCTCTGACAACGACAGCAAGGTGGTGACGTTCGACTGGGACAGCGGCCTACTCGAGGTTGAAAAGAAGACAAAGAGTGGAGAGGAGATGCAGACGCTTCCAGAGAGCACGGGCAAAGGGGCCCTGATGTTTGCCAGGAGGAGGCAGAGGATGGATCAGATCACAGCCGAGCAGGAGGAGACGAAGGCTCGCACGGTGGAGCAGCAGGAATCCACTGTGGCAGAGAGCTTCCAGAAAGTGAGCTCTTCGGTGTACCAAAGCAAAGCAGAAGAGATGTCAAGCCAGCAGACTTGTGTGAGCAAAAGCTACACTGAAGTGAGCCAGAATCACAGCAAAACGGTCCAACACAATGGCTTTGGCTTAGCACCAGACACAAACCTCTCTTTTCAGTCCTCTGAAGATCAAAAAGCAGCATCTTTGAATAAAACAGCTAAGCCCTTCTCTTCTGGTGTTCAAAACAGAGCGGCTGCCCCCTTCTCACCAGTAAGAAATGTCACTAGTCCCCTTTCAGATATACCAGCACCCCCTCCTTACTGCTCTATTACCCCACCACCTGAGGCTTTCTACAGGCCTGTTTCAGCTCCTGTAGCCAGCAGAACCGCCCCAGCCATGTGGGCACCCACTGAGCCAACAGAACACATAGCGTCCAGGGATGAAAGGATCTCGGTGCCAGCTAAAAGAACTGGGATCCTGCAAGAAGCAAAGAGAAGAAGCACTTCAAAACCTATGTTCACTTTCAAAGATGCACCCAAAGTCAGTCCCAACCCTGCCCTGTTGTCCCTCGTACACAACGCTGAGGGCAAAAAAGGCACTGGAGCTGGTTTTGAGTCAGGACCTGAAGAAGACTACCTCAGTTTGGGAGCAGAAGCCTGCAATTTTATGCAGACTCAAGCAGCTAAACAAAAGGCTCCTCCTCCTGTTGCTCCAAAGCCGTCACTCAAAGTCTCTCCTGCTGCTGGTACTCCAGTTTCACCAGTCTGGTCACCTTCAGCTGTGGCTCCTAACAAGGCTCCTTCTTTCCCAGCACCAGCCTCACCTCAGGCAGCATATCCTCCACCACTTAAATCTCCACAGTATCCTCACTCTCCTGTCCATCCCCCAAATACTCTCAACCTAGCCGGTCCTTTCAAAGGGCCTCAGGCGACCGTAGCGAGTCCGAACCATACACCCAAGACACCAGTCACCCCGACTGCTGGAGAAGCAAAGCCACCCTTTGAGATGCCACCAGCCATGAGTGGGAAAGGAGCACAGCTATTTGCCAGAAGGCACTCTCGAATGGAGAAGTACGTGGTAGATTCAGAGACTGTGCAGGCAAACATGGCACGAGCCCCATCTCCAACCCCATCTTTACCAGCTTCTTGGAAATATTCATCCAATGTCCGAGCACCTCCACCTGTTGCTTACAACCCCATCCACTGCCCATCTTATCCTCCAGCTGCTGCCAAGTCTTCCTCTAAGTCCACTGCTGCTGCCAAAAACACAAAGAGAAAACCTAAGAAAAGTCTTAATGCTTTGGATATCATGAAACATCAACCTTATCAACTCGATGCTTCTTTATTTACTTTTCAACCTCCTAGTAGTAAGGAAAGCCTTGCTCTTAAGCAGACACCCAAGCTGCCCACTTCAAAGCAAGCTCTGCCTTTCCGACCACCTAGTGCTGGGTCTCCTCCCACTGCCCGGGCATCTTCAGTGTACTCTGTGCCAGCCTACAGCTCCCAGCCATCCTTCCAGTCAAACGCCTCTGTCCCACTAAATGAATCCTATTCACCCACCTCCTACTCTGCATTTTCTAAGCCAGAAACCACCACGTCCTCTTTGTTTTCTGCTCCGAGGCCAAAGTTTTCAGCAAAGAAAGCTGGTGTCACTGCCCAGGTGTGGAAGCCCTCCATTATTGAAGAGTAGACCTTAGAGCTAAAACTTAGTGTCCAGTTTGCTTGCAGCCAGTTGTTTGCAGTGGTGAAACCTGGCACACAGTGGTGCCAGGAGTATTCCTCAGCTTCCTTAATGATTTCAGATATTTCACCTCAAATCTGGGTCCAAAATATTAGAACTTTTTTTAAAGAATCCAAAGAGATACAAATTGTAGCACACTGAAGTATATGAGCAGATGCTTTATACACAGATCATCCTGCAATGAGTAGATACCACTGGATTAAGTAAGCAGGACACTAGGTTTTTTGCTTCAGGACTACTACCACAGGAACAAAAGTAAGCAATATTCCTGGTATGTCAAATTCATAGAGAAGAGCTTTCTTTCTGCCTCCTCCCCAGCTGTGTTCTAATGACCTAGGGATCTGAGGACTTTTTTTTTTTTTAAAAAGAAGTGCCTTATTAAATGATATTTATAGTAATATGTATTACTAACGTAGCATAAGATAGATACAGTATTAGACTCTGACTGATCACTAGCAGAATACAACTGGATAGACCTTTGGCCTGTGCAGAGCTCCACTGAATTCAGTCAGAACCTGTCCTGGCTCAAAGGTCCTTCCACAGGAATCTGATTGATCAGCCAGGGATTTAGTTTGTAAGCCATGTGGATCAGCTGTGATCCAAAATAATAAATTGCCTCTGTGATTTCACAGAGAACGTGCTATAAGAGATGCTGGAGTGTTCTGAAGACTAAAGGAGATGGAAAGACAGATGGAAAAACTGTTAAAGATTTCCCATTTTGGGGAAACCTGACATCCCAAGTGCAGGTGTATTTTTAGCCACAGTTTGCCTTGAATCCAGCAAGTTAGAAAGAAGCCAGTCAATCCAAATTCTTGAACTTGGAGAGGTGAGCTGGGTTTTGCAGCTGCAATGTAATGTGATAGTGATTGAGCAATGAAGGGATGCACATATTCCAGAGTACTGATCCTTGCAACCAGAGTAGTATATGCCTCAGAAATCAGCATTTAACAGAAAATGAGAAATATGACCATGTCTTCCTATTGGTCTCTCATACACATTTCATTATTTTCACTTGGGGCTTTATGGTGCTTCTTCTCACTTGAAATCTTTTTACTCTGGTCTTATACTTTAACCTTTTACTTGTCGTACTGGGGACTAAGGATTGAAATACTGCTACTGTAGAAAACTCTTAAGAGACTGGTCTTGAAACCTACTGCAGTGAATACACAGCCCTGCTGAAATCAAGGAGCTATATTTAAGTTGTTTAGCTTGTTTTTCAGTAAGCTGTCCTGTTAACACCAGTGGCCTGAAACAAGGTGGTGTTTCACACAACTAAGGGTATCAAAATCCATCCACAAGTGCAAAGTTAAAGATTAAAGCATCACTTTGTGAACAAAGGTGGCAGAATTTGTTGCTGTATTTGTTCACAGTACCCCTCAGCCAGCTACAGACCAGATTACAGGTCATTTATATCACGGGGGATATAAATTTTTAATAATAATAGAAATTATTTTTTTTATATTCCCAGTATGAACAAAATCTCCCTAGTTTGGTTGCAAAATGGTAACTCAAACTGCAATCAATGTTGAGAAAAATGCATTTGGTTGTACTTGCAGAAATCAGTTTGGAGTCAAATTCTAACCAAGCCCATAAAATTCACTAATTTGAATTTTGGACCTCTAAAAACCCACTGCCCCCTTTAAATTTTGGATTAAGATTCTAACTGCATTAGCTGAAAATGACCCTCTTAAAATTCAGGAAATTATGGGAAATTTTGAAAAGAAAAATATATTGGAAAACTCAACAAAGCATTACACTGCATTTACCTGGAAACAGAAGTAGCAATATTTTAATCCTTTTGAGGCCTCCCTTCTATCTGTTTTCCACTGTCAATATCTGTATTTTTCTTCTATCATTAAACTTGTTCTTTTCCTCTCTGCCTGTTTGGGTTTCTTCCTTTGGTTTGGTTGCTATTTTTCTGTTTCACTTGCATCTACAGACTTGATATTATATTTTAGGGGAGATCTATTTTCTATACTATTCTGTTAACATTAAATGTCCCTCCTCTCTGCTTCTCTTCTCTTCTCTTCTCTTCTCTTCTCTTCTCTTCTCTTCTCTTCTCTTCTCTTCTCTTCTCTTCTCTTCTCTTCTCTTGTCCTTCCTCCTCTTCCCTTCCCTTTCCCTCTTGCTACCTCTCCCTCTAGTAACAGTTTTATCTGAAGCTACATACACTATTTTAGATAGAAGTTTAAGATCCTAATATCTACTTGGAATAAAGATACCAAAGAGAAGCAGTGCTGCTGGAGAGATACACTGAAATCCAATCAGCCTCATATCACCTTACATGTTTTTACTCACAGTCTCCTCCTGTAAAATGCATCTATAAATTACCATCACACTTCTGTACCTGTTCACCCTACCACCCTAAGAATATTCCCTTCATGAGGAGACTTTCTGCAGTCTTGTATTTCAACCACAAGTGTTGATGTCAATGCATGTTACTACTAACAGGATACTACACCTTACACAGCACGGCCACCAGTTCATATGAGCCTCAGGTCTGGAACTCTTGGAATTGATCACCAGCTAAGGAGTATCCTGTGTGAAATATGTGGATTACTGAAATCTAGCATATATATGCCTTTATAGCACACCACTTTGATCACATTAAGGTTTTTGCTCTTATTCCAATACAAATATTTCCTATGGTCTATAGTAATGACAGGATGATTTTTTAAAGCCCCAGTGAGAGCTAAAAGCAAAAGCCCCAGATCTTTCAAAGTCCAACTCAAAGTCAGTTGCATATATACACCTCAGTCTACATCCCTAATGCTGGGATCCAACTTTTTATCATTCAGGTAAGTCTGAAATTCTTATTAATATTTCAGAATATAAGCTTAGTAAAAGAATATCCCCAATGTAATCACTTGTGAAGCAGGTATTTAGAGGAACTGAAGTGTTTTATGCTGGTTTTAGCACATTTAATTATATCCCATATTAAAGGTATGGTACTGCACCAGTTTGAACATCAGACAGGCTTTTCATGCAAACAGTTTTCCATTTCTGATTCACTTATAAAAGCTCAATTGAAAAGTTTTAGTTTGGAGCCAAGTGGCTTGCAGAGAAAAAGTTTAAATTTCTGTTGCAAAAATAAAAGACAAAATTCAGATCTTAGGCAGAAAACTCCTTAACTTCTCCATCCTTCTCTAGGGGAACCACTCTTTCTATGTTCCTGCTCAGCAAAAAATAGCATTTTATGAAACAAACAGAAAAATCTTTCCAGTATTTTATGCTGTAGGAACATTTCCAGATCAAACATTGCCATTTCTTACAAGTAAGCCTCATTCTTTGGCTTTCTGTTCTCTTAAAGAATAAATAATTTTGTCACTTTGCTAAGATATGTGAAAATATTTAGTGACAATAAGCTACTTGGTTCCAAAAGCACCTGGCTGATGGCATTAGAACTTTATAATATGCTGATACCAAGACTTGCAACAAGGAACACCCACTTTGCTTCTAGACACACAATTTACTCTGAGATCAAGCCAATGCCATTTTAAGATCAGCTACCAAAAGAAGGCTTTAGTTAATTTTTGTCTGAAGTCTTGCACTGACCCTAATTTTATATGCCTAGTTATATTTATTTTGTATACCTGATTTTATTTTATATGAGACATTCAAGAGTCAAGACACAAAATCAGCCCTAAACTGCACTGAACCATTTTGCTGCCACCAGACCAATCATATGGCAATGAGTTTATTGTTCATTATTCACACTAAAATGAATGTTCATAATGCACACAAATTGGAAGTAAAGCAATCCTAAGAGGTTGAGGTATCAGCAGGCTCCAAAAATTAAGAAGAAAGGGGCTGGTTTGGTTCAGAGAGAAAAATCAGTGCTAAGTGGCAAACCAGCAATGTTGAGTGAAACAGCTACTGGGATTCAAGGGAGCCAAGCAGTGGGAAGAAAACACCAGGAAAAAAATAAAATAACAACAAAAAAGCAGAGACTTCACAATATAAAATACCTATCAGAGGACTGTGAAATACTGAAGGTCCAAGAGAAGAAAACAACGAGCAAGGAGGGTTTAATTATTGCACAGAGATGGCTACCCTCAGCCTATTCTCAGTTGACAGAGCTCTCACATCCCTGAGCATGAGTTTTCCCCTGTGCTATTTACAGCAAGATACTGTGAAAGAGCTGAAATGCCATTGCTCAGCAAAAAGAAAAGAGGGAGCTTAAAAAAACCCAGCAGTATCTCTGTGGGGAATCCTCTGTCCACTGCCAGGTAGGAAGCAGCAGTGAGACAGCAGACAGCACAACTAACAACCTGCAAAATCTCTCTTTTTCCAGGATCCTTTTCCAGATTTCAGAGCTTTAAGAATAGAAGCTGACTGGCTCTGAAAAGATCCACTTTTCCAGCCTTGCCTTTTTACCAAAGCATGCTACAGAGTTCCTGGGAGTGAAGTCAACACCCACTGGTGGTTGGGCCCAGCAAGTGCAAACCCTAAATACACAGCTTGAGCTACGACTCTGCTCAGCTTGAAATAGAAACTTTATACAAGGGAGAAACATGACAAGATCTTCAAAAGGCTGTGGGTTCAGCACCATCAGTGCTGGTAGATTTCTTGGGAAAACACGTGAGCCTGCTAATTTCACAGCACTCTGTCACAACTTCATAGCACCCACGGCAGGGACTTGTTGTTGCTTCATAGTGCACATGATTTTTGCATGTGATTACACGAGGGAGGAGGTGGAATCACCCAAGAGCTAAGCTTGATAAGTGCTTTTCAGGTGTGTTACCCACTTTAGAGGATTTATCAGATGATTTCTATCCCAAAATATCCCAAAACAGAGCCACCTCACCATTCCAGGCAATTGAAGATAAGCTGCTATGAAAGTAACCAGGTCATTTCTAAATAGGTGCAAAGACTGAACTGTTGAAAAGAAGGAGTGTTTCTCTTGATGTTTCCATCTATATCTGGAGCCATGGCATTTAACTGATTTAAGAAATGCACAACAAACAGGGAAAAAAATAAACATTGTGACATCCCATTAAAAATTCCAAAGATTACCCAAAATGAGAGGCAGCAACATAACTTTTCATGGTGATGTACAACTGCTCCTGCACTGTACTCTGTCAGCATTTCAGGTGTACAAAATAATAAACTTTTCCCATCCTCAGCTTACTTTCAGAGAGGTGTTTTGTAGAGAAACTTGACAGACTTGGTACTTCTACAGGAGCAGGACTGACGAAAGCATCTCACACTGTGTATATCTAATTATGAAAATAAATATTGAATGCTACTGTTTAGATTGCAGAAGGAGGCACTTGAACTAATGCTGCCTGGATCAGCTTAATCCACCTCCCTTGGGCATTTCTGTGGCCAAAACCTCTGTAATGATGTCATCATCTGCCTTTTTTTTTTTTCTGTTGGAGTCCAGACTCAATGAGGGCATAAAATGGTACCTCTTATCTGACAAATAGCTCTTTACTGGTTTGTTTTGACATTGTTCTGTGCTCAGCACCATTCCTTACTTAATGCACACTCTTCAAAGTGTTCTCTTCATGCAGAAATCATTCCTTACAGGGTTTTTTTTTGTTTGCATCCAAGTTATTCAGAAGCCATCATTCCTTTTTTACACTGTTCCATTCCCCAGATGACTAAATAGTTCATGAAGGGTGATATTAGGCACTTGGTGGCCTTGAGTGTTCAGTTCAAGACATCATCAGCATCCTCAGAGCCTAGTAGCAGATGAACTAATTACTATATGAAAGTAAGTGATCCTTAACATCAGCCTGTTAAAATCACAGGTCTGCAGCTAGAAGCCCAGAGAGAATCCTCGGTGACCAGATATGAAATCCAACCAGTGAAAGCAGCTTTGGCACAACATACTCTTTTTTTTCCCCCAATGTCCCATCCTTGCCCCATTTTTCATCTTTTTCTTTTCCTGGTCTCCTCATCATAGCCTCATTGTGAGCTCCACAGGTCAGTTTTCCATTCCTTAAGCTTCTCATCCAAGCTCAGGAACCTTGGCTATCATGTCCTTGGCTCATGACTCTCCAATCCAGTGCTGATTACAGATTTTCCTTCTGTATGAAATGCTACCAGCTCTGAGTTTTACTTTGTGCAGCCTCTTCATTTGGTTGAAATGCATCTAAGTAAATAAGAAAAGTACAGTATATAGAAGTAAATAAGAAAAAGCCAAACTAAGACTGAAAAATTCAGTTTGAAAAATGTGATAAAAAATTATGAGGAACTGGATAATTTATCTTGTAGTTTCAATAAGTTCAGCAACAATAGTGTCTCCACCTTAAAGTATAACAGTGTATTAATTTTTAATTTAATACATTTAATTTAATGTTTGTTCCTCAAACATTCCTTCTCAAGGCACAGAAGTCCAGAAGGTGGCAGCAAATACTCTTCCTTACAAGACAAACTGTCTATTCCAAAGAAAGCTGTTACCTATGACCAAAAAAAGTTTCTGTTTTGTGCTTTTTATAGGCATAATTGTTCTATATTCTGTAGAGATTAGATGATAATGAAAAGAAGGGATTTTCTTTCATTTACCCAGGTGCAGACTGAGCTAACTACACTCATTTCTGACAGGTTAGCAGCACTCTGACATTTCTTTCCCACAGAGGCACTTTGCAGTAATGAAGGTCTAATTCTTATATCTTATTTTCTATTCTGCCATCACTTTACAACTAAAAAGGACTTCATTGTCAAGAGCAGACTTTGTCACAAAGCTTGTATATGATGTTTGACAGTAACCATTTAATTACTTTGTGTATTAATGATGAAAACAAGATTATTCTCATCTGAAATAATACCACAATTATGAACAATTGAAACTTCAAATAAATTAAGTTCCAATTCTAAAATTCCCTATATCTTTTTGCAAACAAGCCCTGACAAGGCAGCTTCCAAGAAGTTTCAGACATTAACTGTGTGATTCTAATTTATTCCTAGGCTCAGTACAGCCACTGACAAGGTTTTATTGGTTAGGCAGGTAAGATTTCCTGCCTCTCAAGCCAGCAGTAGCCACATTAACCAAAATACCACATTCCAGTTTTAGCCTGCTATAAATTATTTCCAGCCTTTCAAATAAATATGACTTCTCCATTTTATTTCAATTTTTATTTTTTTTGCATTCATATTGTAAAGTAGCTGTAGCATTTACTCCAGAGCTGGCAGCATTTCAGAGAGAAATTATTTTTTCATTACGTAAAGTTTAAATTACAAATTATTTGGGATGAAAAAAAGCTGTAATAAGATTAATAATATGTCTCAGTTTAAAAATCTGCAGTGCTTCATTTATATTAAAAAAAATCAAAAGAAGGAAAGAATTTAAATGTGTAAGAGGTTAATGACAGTCCTGTCATTAGCTCTGAAAGGTTTCAAAACTCTCATTATGTCACTCTACACTTTTTTTAAGAGATTCAGACTGAGCACCACCAAATGGACTGAAAACAATGAAACCAGTAGCCTCCTTCTCAGTTTCCACTACTCATATATACAAGGCTGGTACTAAAACCTAACTTAAAAGCCTGTGTGAAGCAGAGGGCTTTGAAGTTTCCAAAATGCATCAAGATCCTCTGTCAGAAAAGCCTCTAAAACGTGAGATTTCTGTGTGAAGCTTTGCTAGATAAGCTACACTTTGTATTTTCAGATCCTTATTGGCTGATATCCAGAACATGCTCAGAGTATTTTCAATTTTGGAAAGTAATTAGGAAAAGTAACACAGGCCAGTGTTGTTTGAATTAATTTCTACCAAAGCCTTTGGCAAAAGTGCCTTGAATTTCACACTGAATTTCAGAATTAAAGGCATCTAAACCTCAGGATATGAATCCATGGGTGTAAATCAAAGAGTTTAGGAACTGCATGTAAGAACAATGTAATTTGTCTGTGTAACACAAAGAACAAGTCTGGCTTGGGTAAAAAAAAAAAAGGCTGCACCTGTTTTGTCTGCTGCCAAATGACTGTTGCAGCAGAACCTTCTCATGAACACAGTTTTTGTTTCAAAGTGCTGCATTACTAAGAAGATTAGGATTTGCCAAATATGAATGGATTGCTCCTATAAATGGGTCGGAATGTACTGAAATTTTGAGGGCATTGCCTTTTAAAGAAGCCAGGTTAAGTAGTGTCATGGAAGGGTATTAAGTGAATGATTGCATTAACATCTTTAATTTGTGTTCACTTCTGTGCCCTGAAAAGTAAAAACTCAGATAAATCTTATCATTTTAGAGCAAGAAATGCCTTTCCTAAAAAGAGATTGTCAAAGATATGTTCTTGGACAGCCATCCCAGACAGAGCTTGTTATCAAATAAATTAGGTTGTGGCTGCATGTTAGAAAGAATCTTAGAAACACATCTAGAACTGTCACAACATTACTTCTTTTTTTTCATTATTAAGAATGGCCTTTCAGAACAAGGCACGCTAGTTAAGTAGTGGGAAAGCTGCACAGTTGCTAATGGAACTGCACCTTTTCAGAAGCAGCCTGTCTTTATTCACTTTCATCCAAAATTTTATTTAATCTTTGTTCCCTTTTCATTGTTTACCTCCTTTTAATATATATATTATATTATATATATCATACCTCCTCTCTTTCCACTACATTACAGTATGAAGACATAAAAAGGAATGGCCAGGATGCTGTGTGCCTTCTGAGGTTGTTCCAGCTTGGAAGTGAAGGGGTTTCCTTTTTGGTTGCTTAACTGGGACTCACTTCTGTGTTTTGTTTTCCTAGGCAAGAAGCAGTGGACGCTCACTGTCACTCCCTGGGCGACCTTCTTCCTTCATTTCTCGGTCCGTGTCTCCTACTTCTCCCCTCCTCTTTCAGCCTGCCCCTGATTACTTCAGCAAGCCAGACACAGCAGCCGACAGGCCTGGCAAGAGACTGACCCCCTGGGAAGCAGCAGCAAGATCCCCTCTTGGACTTGTGGATGAAGCTTTTGGCCCCCAAAATCTGCACGAGTCCATTGCTGCTAACGTGGTATCGGCTGCTCGCAGGAAAACGCTCCCTGAGCCACCACATGAATGGAAAGAAAAAGTTTCTTATGAGGCTCCAGCCCCTAGTGGCAGTGTGGCCTTATCCCGAGGGAAGCAGCCAGGCTTTGTATCCCCCCAGAAAAGCTCCCTGTCTGCCCTCAGTGCCCCCACGCAGGCTGGCTCCCAGCTGCAGGCTGCTTACTGCAGCCAGAGGTCCAGAACAGATCCTGATGTGATGTCCGTGGATTCCAGGTCTGACTATTGCTTGTCAGCAGCTGATTCAAACTACAACCCGCAGCCAAGGGGATGGAGGCGTCCAACGTGAGTGGCTGCAGGGCCTGGTCTGCCCTTCTTCCAGCTTGACAAGCTTTAGAGTTGGAGAAGGAAAGTTTCTTGCTGGCCTGACCATCTGTGAACTGAAGAAATGAGGAGTCAAAAGTGAATGGAGCAGAGTTTTCACACGGCTACAGGGCTGGCAGCCTCTAGAATAGACTCCCGTGTTACACTTAACCTAAGATTGTTCTGTGGCAAAAGGCAAAAATACACATTGCTTGGGGTGAGATGAGAGTGGGATGACCAGTGTGCTCAATACAAACATCTATAAAGGATGGGTTGGAGATGATGCAAGAGATTGCAGTTAAGTTAATGTGAAAGAATAAAAAAGTAAAATAAGGGCATTTTAAAAGCAAAAAGTATTTTATAGGATCTTGTAAGTTTTCTGGGTACGTTTAACATCTGAGTTCTAAGGTACTAGATATAACCAGACTTGGGAAAGTTCCAATGGAAGTGGAATACATGGAAGCACCAGCTTATTTGCCATATGTTTGGGGTTTTTTTTTACTGCATNTCACTTTCATCCAAAATTTTATTTAATCTTTGTTCCCTTTTCATTGTTTACCTCCTTTTAATATATATATTATATTATATATATCATACCTCCTCTCTTTCCACTACATTACAGTATGAAGACATAAAAAGGAATGGCCAGGATGCTGTGTGCCTTCTGAGGTTGTTCCAGCTTGGAAGTGAAGGGGTTTCCTTTTTGGTTGCTTAACTGGGACTCACTTCTGTGTTTTGTTTTCCTAGGCAAGAAGCAGTGGACGCTCACTGTCACTCCCTGGGCGACCTTCTTCCTTCATTTCTCGGTCCGTGTCTCCTACTTCTCCCCTCCTCTTTCAGCCTGCCCCTGATTACTTCAGCAAGCCAGACACAGCAGCCGACAGGCCTGGCAAGAGACTGACCCCCTGGGAAGCAGCAGCAAGATCCCCTCTTGGACTTGTGGATGAAGCTTTTGGCCCCCAAAATCTGCACGAGTCCATTGCTGCTAACGTGGTATCGGCTGCTCGCAGGAAAACGCTCCCTGAGCCACCACATGAATGGAAAGAAAAAGTTTCTTATGAGGCTCCAGCCCCTAGTGGCAGTGTGGCCTTATCCCGAGGGAAGCAGCCAGGCTTTGTATCCCCCCAGAAAAGCTCCCTGTCTGCCCTCAGTGCCCCCACGCAGGCTGGCTCCCAGCTGCAGGCTGCTTACTGCAGCCAGAGGTCCAGAACAGATCCTGATGTGATGTCCGTGGATTCCAGGTCTGACTATTGCTTGTCAGCAGCTGATTCAAACTACAACCCGCAGCCAAGGGGATGGAGGCGTCCAACGTGAGTGGCTGCAGGGCCTGGTCTGCCCTTCTTCCAGCTTGACAAGCTTTAGAGTTGGAGAAGGAAAGTTTCTTGCTGGCCTGACCATCTGTGAACTGAAGAAATGAGGAGTCAAAAGTGAATGGAGCAGAGTTTTCACACGGCTACAGGGCTGGCAGCCTCTAGAATAGACTCCCGTGTTACACTTAACCTAAGATTGTTCTGTGGCAAAAGGCAAAAATACACATTGCTTGGGGTGAGATGAGAGTGGGATGACCAGTGTGCTCAATACAAACATCTATAAAGGATGGGTTGGAGATGATGCAAGAGATTGCAGTTAAGTTAATGTGAAAGAATAAAAAAGTAAAATAAGGGCATTTTAAAAGCAAAAAGTATTTTATAGGATCTTGTAAGTTTTCTGGGTACGTTTAACATCTGAGTTCTAAGGTACTAGATATAACCAGACTTGGGAAAGTTCCAATGGAAGTGGAATACATGGAAGCACCAGCTTATTTGCCATATGTTTGGGGTTTTTTTTTACTGCATTTGAGCTAAGTAAATCAATGAATATTTTTACTGTGGCAGCATCTGTGGTGGTGATACCTGAATCCCTGCAACATGTAGATATATGAGATCTCATGCAGTCATCCATTTCAGATGGATTTCATACTGTAATTAATCAAACCATCTGATCACCACAAGAAGTGTTATTAATAGAGAGCAGTACCATGCTACTTGAACCACAAAAGGATGAGGAAAGTGTATAGAGTGTATTTAAACTGGATTGCAAGTTAATTTTCTAATAAACTATCAAACAAGCCAGAGGCTGAACAGCCTTCATTTCTCTGTGAGCTCTACTACTTGCTGAGCATTTACTGCTCCAGGGTCTGGTGATCTGACTGGCTGGGCAGTTCTTCTTAGTATCTAGGTAGCCCAATGTTTAGAAAGCTTTGGATTTGTATTCTCAGTTTGGAAGACACAGAGAAGTTGTTTATCAGGAACAACATCTGTTCTACATAGGAATTGGAATGTGAAAGAGGGCTTATGACATGTGTTGCATGGTGTGAGTCTAGTAGGAGTAGCAAGTATTTGGACAGTTGGTCACAATTAAACTATCTTGGTCTGAAGAGATGGTAAATTATTTTTGCAGGTGATAGATACCTTGCATTTGCAGCTTATTTAAACAATCAAAAATCATGTCTAGAAAGAGATGTATTCGAAGCTTATTGGGTAGTTTAGGTGTTGTTAAAGCATTAAAGGAATATCCCAAGTTTCACCAAGTGCTCTCCATCCTCCTCATTTTTGTGGGGCATTCTTCAAGGATATGTCAAGCTCAGCCAAATAAAATGGCTGCAGAAGCTCTGTTAACTATCCTTATTTTCAGTAAGGTTATCCACTGTGAGTCAAGTGTTTAGATTAGAAACAACTAAAACATATATGCATTAAGAAAATGTTACAAAACATTCCCATCTGCAAAGAATTTTCCATTATAGCAATTATAAAATACAGTTGGTGTAAAGAGTAAAATCAAACCCAAGTTCAGCTGAGCTGGAACTTTCCATAAAAGCAAATAATTACAGGAAAAGTAGAATTTTAATGAGTCTAAGGTGGCAGCAACTCTAGTCAAACAGAAGTCTCCCTGATTTCACCAAGTAGGAAATGAAGACCTTTAAACTGGGCTCATATTGCTAGAGCATCTTACAGATTTCTTTCACAAGCTGTGAATTGGCAAAGAAAAGATGAAGTCATACACACCTAGAATAAAAGTAGATTTTTCTCCAAATTAGATACATAACTTCAGATTTCTCATTGAAACTCATGTTGTGAATTCTAAGGTCATACATCTATCAGAAGTAGCTCTGTGCTTCAGTTTAAGGTCCATGCAATTACAAACTGCTAGAAGTATTTTTACATTTTTAGATTAGAAAAAAAAGAAAGTTATGATAGAAAGTTCTACTAAAAAGGCTTTAATGCTGTGATCACATAGAAATACAGAAAAAAACATATTTTAGGATCAAGCTCTAACTACCCCCTAAATATGCAGCAAACATAAGAACTGCAGAACTGGAGAGTTTCAGACCAAATCCCTGACTTTCTGTCAATGTCTCAAGAAAAACCAAGTGTAGCTTTATAAATTTATTCACAAGAAGGAATTCATCCTGCAGTCCTTCTGTGAACATGAGAATTACTGAGTTTCATATGGTTTTGTACCTTATCACAGATTAATGTGGGTGTTTAACATCATCTCCTACAGACTTTTTTTTCCTCCTGCAAAGGTTTTACTTACTAGTTCCCTTTCCCATATGGATTCTCTCATATCTAATAGGGAATGAGTTCACACTGCAGCAGTTCCCTCAATAGCAACACTGGTGAGTGCATCTGTCCCCCACCCAGCCTTCTATTTTTACAGTCTGTGGTTTGCCTTGGAGATCTGGAGCTCGATTCCACTGCCACATAGAAATGAGACAAATCAACATTTTCCAAGTTATTAATGGGAGGACAGACAGAAGCATGCAGACAGATCACAATGCCTTGTTTATAAAGGAAATCAGGCTAAAAACAGATTGAGAAATGTACTGATTTTGATGGAAGCAGCAGGCCTAGACTACTAAATGAAATATTAATGCATACAGAGCTTTATGAAGAACCACAGAGCATTTTTCACCCCATTCCTCCACTAGCAAAGCATCTTCCTATCAAATAGTTGTGACAGTTGTGCCTGAGTTCTGAATATATTAATGCAAGTATTTCATACATTTGTTTTTGAATGCACAGATTTGCTCAGTAAATGTGAGGGGGGAAAAAAAAAAGATATTTTAAATACATTGGGTTTGTGTTCACCCTCAGAGGTATCTTAGTTAATACAGAGTATATTAACAGAGGTATCTCTATTAATATAGAGAGTATCTGAATACACAATATAATGAAAATTTAGTTTTAGTTATGTTAGATGATGATGTTCACAACTCTTGCTCATAAGTTGTTTTCATTTTGGTTTGCTTTAACACAACCAAATATCTCTTCACATCGTGTTTCTGCCTAGTAGCAAAGGACTGTAATATCTTTATAAAAGGCTTTTCACTTCTAAAGACTTTCTGCTCACTGCAAAGGACACTTGATTTGACAGTGCATGCCAGAGATGTAAATTGTATCATTTAATAAAGTGATTTGACCAATCAGATGAGAAACACAATTTTGTTTTCCCTAAATTCTTGTCTGTTTGTTTAAATAATCTGAACCCAAGTAAAGCCTAATCTCTTTTTTTCTGCCCCATTTTTAGCTTCACTGCCTTTGCCTGACGGTGACCTCATGCTGATATGAGCCTCTAGGAGCTTAAATCAACATCAGGTCAAATGGCAGCTTCTCAAATTGAGTAGAATTTCATTTTCATACTGACTAAGCAGAGATCTGAAACACATTGAAGCAGGATCTACACAGGTAAAAGAATCTGGCCAGAGCAGTTCTTGTTGTTTGGACTTTTTCATCCTGACCATAAAAACCTGCAACTAACTAACTACTTGTCTACCTTACATGCATCTAAACCTCTGTTTAATCCCCTTTTTGTTCACTGGATTCTCATGTTGTTTATTCTCAACTGGAATATACTATTTAAAGGAGAAATAAATATTGGGAATAAATTGTGAACCCAATTATTTGGGTGAATAGCACTTAGGGTCATAAGGGCAACATAGACAAGCTACCTGTGAAAAGCCAGATGAATTTTTCACTGTTTATATAAAAGAAATCACAAAGCAGTTTTTGCATTTGTAAACCAAGGAAGATTTTGCCCCCAAGAAAAATGATTGATGCATGAGAAACTTGGGGAACAGATACAGCATGACAAGTGTTTTACTGGTATCACTCTCCAAAGGGTTTATGAGGATATTAAGAGACTCAGTCTTATTCCCTTTCATGCTTACATTTTCATTCTTAAAATAAATAAAGTCTGAAATACATCATAAAGAAAGGAAGCAAAAGCCAAGTTTGCCATTTAATGTAAGTCCTTGGCTTGAGTCATTTGTAGCAGATCAGAGCTCTCACTCCAGGGGCAGCCACTGGTTCTGTGTGATGTTTGACCCTCCAAAGTGCACTTTGGCTTTCCATTTAAGAACATTTAACAGTGTGGCAGATGTCTTCATCACTGGATGTGGCTCTGGTGGAATGAATATTTATCATTTTAAGTCCAGAAAGCAAGGCAGATGTTTCCAGGCCAGTATCTGGTTTTCCTCAAACTGATCATGAGTGATTTTACATTGTTCACTGGATATATCACTGAACTTCAAAAAGAAGTCTTATGTTGCTGCTTAGTCAGAAACAGTGCACTGTAAAATGTTTGCTGTTTGTTCACACATTTTCAACCCTAAAAAAGAGTCTGCAAGTATTTTACAGTCAAAACAAATTAACCTCAGGCATGTCTGGGTACCTCCACACCCAAGTTTTTCGTTTGGTTGGTTAGTTTTTTTGTGGTTTGCTTTTGTTTTCAGTTTAGTTATTGGTTATTTGGTTTGTTTTGCTGTTGTTTGGGGTTTTTTTGGTGTGTTTTGTTTGGTTTTAAAAAAAAAAAAAAGGAAGATGATGTTTCATTTGGTACAGTCCAGCTACAGCTGGGATATTACAATAAAAGTGGCTACAGAAAAGGAGGTGTTGATAGATCCTTAGTTATTAACAATACCTACCTCTATTCTCATCTTGAAAAGAAATCAAAATCTGAAGATAATTTTGTTTCAATAGTGTAGAGGTTCATGACTTATTTTTTCCCTATAAACAAAGAAACCTAAGGAAAAATATGCTAATTGCTGGAAAAAATAAATTTGTATGTTGTAAACAAAAATTTAAAGCAAGCTGTAGACAAGCAGAATTTGCCCAAGGCAAAAAGAGAAAATAAGCTCCTTTATGGCATTGAGAATCAGAATATTAGATGCATTGCTCTCTTTTCCCAGCATGACAAGCTCATGGGACTATGGCAGTAATAAAACAATTGCCACTTTAAATATTATTAACAATTTGCTAAGTCATCTTAATCAGACACTTTATTAATGGATGCACTTGATTTTAATCTCAGAAAAACAGTAATTTTTGGAAGAATCAGCAAAAATTCAGCAACTGCTCAACTCCCACTAGAAAAGCTTCTTAGCACAGACAGCACATAGCTACTCTGATTTTCAGGTCTCTTCAAGACAGTTGAAATCCACTGTTAAATGCAAATATCTTGGCTATAAAATAGTTTGTATATTGGAACATGGAACTTAAATTGAAGCTCTCTGGTGAATTACTTGTGTGCACGAAAGAGTAGTCCCAGGTGATATTTTCTTCCTAAGATGAGAATCAAACAGGTAACTTTTCTGGTTTCCAATAAATTATCTGCTATTTCTCATGTGAAAGGTTAAAATTATTTCCTCTGCTGTTTCTGTGGAGTTCTCTACCATTCTTCAGTCCCTCTGGCAGTTTAAAACTCCAAGAGATTTTTCCATGTGATATTAAAATAAACTAAAAAGATCAATGTTAGAAACAAATAAATCTCCCTGTTGATTTAGTATGCCCTGAGAAAAAATGCAGTTCACAGAAAAAACAAGGCAGCAAAAATCATTTGACCACACAGAGCAAAATCCCAGTTAAATCAATGGGAGCTTTACTAACTCACCACTTGCATCAGCAGGGCAAGGATTTCACCTCACACAGAAATGTGCAGGGCCACAAAAACAACTGATCATGAATTTAGAGGCACTGAACTGGCATCAGCAGTTCTGCAGCAAGTTGGTACTTTTAAAAACTGTAATCAACAAAACAATCAGGCAGTAATTAGATTTTCTAATATCTAGGAACTTGCTCTTTTCAACGTGCAGAAGGATGGGTAGTTCTCACAGTTGGGAATCTCTTACTGCCAGGGCCCCTCTGTTTAA